>CAJPEV010001557.1:0-63202 GCA_905338385.1 Darwinula stevensoni
TAGGATCCTTTAGGATCCTATAGGATCCCTATAGGGTCTTATAGGTCTCCTGACCAATAGGACTCGGGGAGGATATTTTGGGTTTCGAAATCCAGGCATTACGACGGAAAAGGCGACCGAAGACAATAATGGCGCAGCATTTCGGTGTAAATCAAAAAACCGATTAGGGATTTTTCATGGTAGGGGGGACATGCATTATTAATACCAATACTGCGAGGATCTGCATAATTTATGACCCCGCCCAACATATGTCGCTGGATTGCATGCATACTTCCTTCGGTAGAGAGAAGTAGTATTCTTCTCTCGATCTAAGGAAATATAAGGCAGAACCTGCGAGTACGTCTCTTTACTGAAACTCCATTTGGATAGAGTTCACTCATTTTCGTACGTGGGTTTCAAAAGGAATAAGGGCATGATTCTTCACGGGACTCAATGATTCTATCTGGAAGATGGGGATGACAAAGAAGGAACTGTTGAAGTTTATTGATTGCTACAATGAAGCAAGGCGAGACATTTGGGACGTACAAAACTCCCTTGTGAGAGATGATTCCTTGGGTAAGGGGAGGGAACTTTTGTGCTCTTTGAGGAATGTGAGAACCCAATACTTCCATCTAGTGGCCTAGAGGCGAACTTCAAACGGAACCCTATAGGCCTATAGGGTTCCCTATAGGTCCTATAGGTCCTATAGGGAACCCTATAGGTCTTATAGGGAATCCTGTAGATCCTATAGGGAACCCTATAGGTCCTATTGGGAACCCTAAAGGCCCTATAGGAACCCTATAAGTCCTATAGCGAACCCTATAGGTCCTATAGGGAAACCTACAGGTTTTATAGGGAACCCTACGGGTCCTTTACAGAGCCCTTTGGGTCATATAGGGAACCTATTGGCCTTATGAGGAACTCTATAGGTTCTATAGGGGACTCTATAGGTCCCGAACTGAACTCTATGGGGCATATAGGAAACGATAGGATTCCTTTAAGTTCCTATAGGATTCCTTTAGGTTCCTATAGGATTCTTATAGGAATATATAGGAATCCTATAAGACATTTTCGTAAGGGGGGTTTTCACATGAAGGGGGCACTAGCATGACTATTATTGGTACAACCTTGGTCTGCATAATTTATTACCCATGCCCACATATGTTGCGGGATTGCGCAGAATAGCACGTCCACTTCCTCCGTAAAGAGAATTATCATTCTTTTCTCGACCTAAGGAAACGGCAGACAGAAACAAGCGATTCTTATTATATATATAGGAATCGGCCGTTTTTGGGAAGATAGGATTCCTATATATTCCCAATGGAATGCATTGGAATCCTATTAGGCATATTCGTAAGGGCGTGCCCGTAGTTCGGGACATACTCAAAGCGATGGCAAGTCCGTTGTTTTCGACTCGGATTCCCCGCAGATGTTCGCCGCGTAATTGTGAGAGTCCCATGACTTTGCACGTGGATGTAATGGTATGAGGTAATGGCATGAGGTAATGGCATGATGAATCCCTTTGGATGGGACTAGGCCAAGGATAATATCCCATCGGCTGATTCCGCAATCGAAAGATTAACACGAAGATTCAGATCCTTCTTCGCGCTGGTGGACGAACAAGTTCCAGCAGAATAATGAAATTTCCAGCTCGGAACAGCTGATCGAAAATACGCCCAGTATTATGAAAGGGTGCCGAGAGATGATTCTTTTTATCACGATCCTATACTAGACAGGTTGGCCAAATTCGTCAAGCGGAAGAAGGGACGACGTCTTTTTCCATCTTGAGAAATGCACTCGAGAATTCACATTCGATCCAAGGAGTTCCTATAGTCCCCAAAGCACTCAAAGGGTTATGTATAGGACCCGATGGGTTCCCTTTAGGACCTGTAGGGTTCGCTATAGGGCTTATACGGAACCCTTTAGGCATAATGGGTTCCGTTTGAAGTTCTCCTCCACCCCACTAGATGGAAGTATTGGGTTCTCGCATTTCTCAAAGGGCACAAAAGTGCCCTTCCCTTACCCAAGGAATCTTCTCTCACAAGGGAGTTTTGTAGATCCCCAAATGTCTGGCCTTGCCTCATTGTAGTAATCAATAAACTTCGACACTTCCTTATTTGTCATCCACATCTAGATAGAATCACGGAGTCCAGGCAATAAAAATGCCTTATTCCTTTTGAAAACCACGTACGAGAATGAGTACATCTATCCTAATGGAGTTTCAGTAAAGAGACTTGCTCGCAGGTTCTGTTTTCTATTTCCTTAGGTCGATAGAAGAGTACTATCATTTTCTACCGAAGGAAGTAGACGTGCAATCTAGCGACATATGGGGGGCTGGGCCATAAATTATACAGTCCCGCGCAGTACTGGTATTAATAATGCAAGTGTACCTACCGTGGAAAAACACCTAATCGGATTTTTTTAATTACACCAATATGGTGCGCCAATATTAACCCCGGTCGCCTTTTCCGTCGTAATGCCTGGGATTCGAAACCCAAAATTTCCTCCTCGAATCCTATAGGTCAAGGCGGGGCCATAAATTATACAGTCCCGCGCAGTACTGGTATTAATAATGCAAGTGTCCCTACCGTGGAAAAACACCTAATCGGTTTTTTAATTACACCAATATGGTGCGCCAATATTAACCCCGGTCGCCTTTTCCGTCGTAATGCCTGGGTTTCGAAACCCAAAATTTCCTCCCCGAATCCTATAGGTCAGGAGACCTATTAGACCCTATTGGGATCTTATAGGATCCTATTGGTTTTTTGTGTTTGAAAAACCTATAGGAAAGCCTATAGGTTTCCTGTAGGACATTTCCGTAAGGGACGGCAGATCTGTGACAGAGAAAGGCACTATGGAAGGACGAACCGCTTTGCGGTCAACATCCCAAAATCGTCGAGAAACCGTCAGTCGACATAGCTATGAGTGGATGAAGAAGGGATTACTCAAGGTCGCGACAGAGGGTACAATCCTGGCCATTCAGGACCAGTGAATTAGAATTTGAATCTACGAGAAGCACATCCTGAAGCTAGATGTCGAAGACCGCTGCGAATGCTGTCATACTCCATCTGAAACGGTCTGCCATCTCTTGAATGGGTGCCCGGAACTCATCAATACTTGTACAGGGACAACCGATTGTGCAAATACAGTATGTCCACCAACCTCCAAGTGAAGACCAGGGAGAAGTTGGACAAATGTTCAAAACTTAGAGTGGAGGAGGAGCGTTTATGTGGTATAAAGACCACCATCATAATCAGGACAACTGGCGTGGCCCTGAAATACCACAAGAATCATGTACAAAAGCTGGAATGTCACAAATCCCTAGACATCTTCCAGCGTACGGTCATCTTGGGCACTGCTAGCATCCTCCGTCCTGTCCTCCAGACCTTAACAAGTATGATGATTAGGGTGTGGATCACCCCCCATCGCCCTTCCTTTGTCGGCACTTGCTGTGAATGCCTAACATGATAATGTGTACAGGGATAAGAATACTCAGAAATACACGGAAATAAAAAATAGGAGAGAAAACTGTCATGTCATTTTGAAGCTGAGAAGTGAGGGTTAAACAGTATGAAACAGAATCGAGGTTCAATATTGATTAATTTCATTTACAAAAAAATCCTGCATTATCAATCCGTTTTAATTAACACTATTCTCATACTTACTCCCTGAAGTGGGAGGAGGGACGACAGGAAGCGTGATTGCAAGTCGGTTGACGGAGAACCCTCAGGTGAAGGTCCTGGTACTCGAGGCTGGGTCGGATGGAACCCTGCTCTCGTGGATCCCTACCGCCACCACCTTGATGTGGGAGCTCCCCAAGTTCATTTACGACTACTCCAGTGAACCTCAGGGAGATTCCTGCCTCGCCTTCAAAGGAGGGGTGAGTTCTGCAACAACAATTGCCTGGATGAGGTAAAATTCTGCTCTCGTCTAGAGTCTATTTCAACTTCTAACTTCGCGTCCTTGATACCAAATGCATTATTATTATCCTATACTTTAATCCGATACTTTAATTCGCAGAGGTCAAAAGCTGCGGTGGTGGTGATCGTGGCCGTGGCTGTCACCCCTAACGCGCAGGCCTACAATGCAATCCCCTTCTGGATCATAGGCCACGCCATCCACGGCCTAAAGCGCCAGGCCTACAAGGCTGCGCCTTTCCAAGCCATCATATACAGTATACTTTAAATGGAAAAGCCTGAGAGTTGTCGTGGTTATCACCCCAGCGCGCGAGGCCTACGTGACTATGTCACTTCATGTCATAGGCCAGGTCCTTGATGCTATGCTATTCTAGGCCATAGGCTTGGCCATCCAACGCTTTTAGCGCCAAGTCCATTGAGCTATATCAGTCTAAGCCGTAGGCTTCGTACTTAGCTGTGTCAGAGTCTTTTTCTTTATTTTTTTTCCGTTAGGTCAGGCGTGGCAGTTCGGAACATCGCTTCCATGCAATAGTTTCTTGTTTGCGTTTTATGTCATGGCCGATTTATTTGAGTTTTCATGATTGATGAAATGAAAATAATTACGTAAGTTCTTTGTTTCATACGTCGCGCAAACGGGCCGCTCCTCCAACGAATATTGTAGTGGTTTTTGCGAGATGAGGTTGAACGTATAAAAAAATGTTGAAAGAGGTCCCACAGGACGGCGATGAGGCAGTCGCTGCAGATAATAAACGATTGGTGCCGGCGCGGAAACAGCGTTTGCCACTGCCGTTGCGGTGCGAAGTGCCTAAATCGATGCTTTAGGAGATTCTAGCCATAATGGCTGGAATGACTGATGAACAGTACCCAGTTGCACGTAGGGAGCGTAAGGTTGAACAGGTCCCACAGGACGGCGATGAGGCAGTCGCTGCAGATAATAAACGATTGGTGCTGGTCCGGAAACAGCGTTTGCCACTGCCGTTGCGGTGCGAAGTGCCTAAATCGATGCTTTAGGAGGTTCTAGCCAAATGGCTAGAATGACTGATGAACAGTACCCAGTTGCACATAGGGAGCGTAAGGTTGAACAGCAAGAAGCAGCGAATGCTGAGCTCAGGATTTAGAAAGCCATGCAGCCTGCCGGGCAACTTGATGCAAGGAACGCAGCACTCAGGTGTCGGAAGTCGGGGGGCAGCCGGGAATTGAACCCAGACCTCTTGCTTGCCAGTCAGGTGTGCTACCACTACAACGCGGAATTCGGGATATTTTGTCAGGCCTCTCCATGTCACCTCAAATTACTACAGTCGTTTGTGCAGCGAGGATTGTCAGGCTGAACATTTTGCTGTAGGGTGGAGACATTTGTTTCACATTGCTGCCACAACGGAAAAGTGTTTCTGCTGCAACTCACACTTAACGCTCACACTGTTGTTCACTGGTGCTAATGTGGAGGCGAGCCATGTTCAGGAATTATTCGTTAGTATTCCGCTGCACATGCGCTAAATTCCCTCTGTGCTGAAGTCGAACAAATTATTCGAAACGGCCCGTACTGTTTCAGAATCAGTGGTACCTGTACCAAATGCTAATGCTAATAACCCATGAGCTAATCGGTGATGCAAGAGTATTGAATGTGCTGGGAATAAGTTGTGGTGGTGGCTGTCACCGCAACGCACGATGCCTACGAGACTAAATCATTTCAGCCCATGGGCTACTCTATCCACTGCTCAATGCGCCAGGTCCTTGAGGCTATGCTATTCTAGGCCATAGGCTTGGCCGTCCAACACTTATAGCGCCAACTATATCAGCCTGAGCCATAGGCTTAATACCTTGACACTGCTGTCAAAGGGTGGTAATAACTGAATGCGTGTCACGTTTTCACTGATCGACAGGAAGTTCTTCATTTGAATACATTCCTTGCTGAGGTGTTTTTCTATGTATTTTTTTTCCCGTCAAGTCAGACGTCGTGGTTCGCGCCATCGTTTCCACGCAATAGTTTTTTTTTGGGTTTCATGTCCTGGACGATTTATTTGAATTCTCATGATTGATGAAGCCAAAATAATAACGAAAGTTCTTTGTTTCACACGTCGCGCAAATGGGCGGCTCCTGCCATCAAAACAGTGGCGATTTTTGCGAGGTGAGGTTGAACATGTAAAAATATTTTGAAAGAGGTCCCACAGGACGGCGATGAGGCAGTTGCTGCAGATGAAAAACGATTGGTGCTGGCGCGGAAACAACGTTTGCCACTGCAGTTGCAGTGCGAAGTACCTACATCGTTGCTAGCCGTAATGGCTAGAATCAATTATGAACACCAAGCAGATATACACGTAGGGAGTAAATGGCCGCTCAGACCGGTGAACAGCAAGAGCCAGCAAATGCTTACAACGTACAACATTACAACGGGAGAGAGGCATTCTACGAACAAAGCTCGCATTCAAACGCGTATTCTGTCGCATGTCCGACTTCTTGATTAGATTAAATAAATTATTTTTTCCCAAAAAAAATCTTTAAAAACTGGTTTTGCAAGCAACGTTGCAATGGGCAGTCTAGTAACCCTGAACTTGTAACCTTAGTTTCCTAGGGGTGGGGCACCAGGACGATGGAGTTTAGTGGCCCTGTGACTGTTGGATTACAAGGGCCATCTAGGTGACGCAAAGCAGGAGTTCGAAATCTGAACAAATCTGGTATTTTCATCCCCGATAAAGACATCAACGTGTTTGGAATGAGGCGTTGAATCATTGTTGACTGGGTATGGATTGAATGTATCACTTTTGTTGCATCCATTTTACTTCAACATCGATTCAACGCGGTGACCGTCACCGTTTATTCACCCACTTTGGGCCAACATTCATTCGATGCTGGACCATTCACGGTCCAAGTATATGCAGTAAATGCTTTATCTTTAATGCTTTCTCCACCAGTGTTTGCAACTACTTAATTACTTCAGCCGATCAACCAGGAAATATTTCTTTCAAGAGGAACGTTCGATTTTGAGCAAATAAGACAGTGGCTGAAAGGCACTCGAATTTCGTCGCACCAATGGCAGTCCAGAATGGCATTTTCGGCTCGCATAACTAGGAGCAACGATTTCTGTGTCAGACCTATTTCACGAAAATATTTTACCGACGTGTTTATGTATGCCATCAAGGGCTTTGTGTAGGAGAAATGACGTGAAGACACTTGCTAGATATATTTTAATTAAGCCTGAACTGTAATGGCTGCTAAAATCATTCCTATTTTCCTTATTAATAATACAAAATGTGTTTTCTGGGACGGTCTTGATGGTACATGGTCTTTCTGTAGTGTTTCCCATATGAATTTGTTTTTTTTATTCATTATTTTTATTACTAACACGATTATCTGAGTATAGTGAATGCCTTCAGCACGTATCGAATTAATATAGGTTATCCGAAGAAAGGACAGACTCACGTGAAACAGCTTCACAGCGGCCGCATTGCTCACAAATTAAATGAACGCTTCAGTATGGTATCAATCCTTTAACATTGATTAAATGTTGAAAATATCAATTTTGAGAGAACGTTGACCGGACAACGTTACATCAACAGATGTCTGGCGAGACATCTAGCGAGACATGCGAACAAACAAGATTTCCTGACTGCGAAATATGATGGCAACTACTTGTCCAACATGATTAGTTACCATATACATGGAATCAATACGCGTCTCTAGTACTTTTGGAACAGTACTTGATATTTTCCCCACAAACGACGCCTGGAAAGGAATTTGACCAAATCATGATCACTGCCGAAGGGTGCGAAGCCTCTCATTAAATCGCTGTTATCGCGTCGGTGTCCTTCTGCTTCCGGGGGAACGGGATGCCTCTTTCTCACCTCGGCATTCGGTTCTTCGCATTGTCCTTGGGGATCTTAAAAAAGCGGATTCGGAGGATGGGGGTCGTGTCCAGATGCTTCCAGTCTTGAAACGGCGCATGCGCACGAATTAAACAGATTGTTGAGACCTGTCATATCAGCGTTGAATCATCGTGGATTCGATATTTTTTCAATGTTGAAGAAAATGAATTTTCAGTATGAAGTCAACGTTNTGTGCAGCCTGACAATGCTCGCTGCACAAACGACTGTAGTAATTTGAGGTGACATGGAGAGGCCTGACAAAATATCCCGAGTTCCGCGATGTAGTGGTAGCACACCTGACTGGCAAGCAAGAGGTCTGGGTTCAATTCCCGGCTGCCCCCCGATTTCTGACACCTGAGTGCTGCGTTCCTTGCATCAAGTTGCCCGGCAGGCTGCATGGCTTTCTAAATCCTGAGCTCAGCAGTCGCTGCTTCTTGCTGTTCAACCTTACGCTCCCTACGTGCAACTGGGTACTGTTCATCACTCATTCTAGCCATTTGGCTAGAACCTCCTAAAGCATCAATTTAGGCACTTCGCACCGCAACGGCAGTGGCAAACGCTGTTTCCGGGCCAGCACCAATCGTTTATTATCTGCAGCGACTGGCTCATCGCCGTCCTGTGGGACCTCTTTCAACATTTTTTTACACGTTCAACCTCAATTATCTGCAGCAACTGCCTCATCGCCGTCCTGTGGGACCTCTTTCAACATTTTTTTACACGTTCAACCTCATCTCGCAAAAATCACTACAATATTTGTTGGAGGAGCGGCCCGTTTGCGCGACGTATGAAACAAAGAACTTACGTAATTATTATGATTTCATCAATCATGAAAACTCAAATAAATCGGCCATGACATAATACGCAAACAGAAAACTATTACATGGAAGCGATGTCCCGAACTGCCACGCCTGACCTAACGGAAAAAAAATAAAGAAAAAGACTTTGACACAGCTAAGTACGAAGCCTACGGCTTAAACTGATATAGCTCAATGGACCTGGCGCTAAAAGCGTTGGATGGCCAAGCCTATGGCCTAGAATAGCATAGCCTCAAGGACCTGGCTCATTGAGGGGTGGATGGCCTGGCCTATGGCATGAAGTGAGATAGTCACGTAGGCCTCGCGCGCTGGGGTGACAATCACGACAACTTAGGCTTTTCGATTGAAAGTGTATATGATATGATGGCTTGGAAAGGCGCAGCCCTGTAGGCCTGGCGCTTTAGGCCGTGGATGGCGTGGCCTATGATCCAGAAGGGGATTGCATTGTAGGCCTACGCGTTGGGGGTGACAGCCATGGCCACCACCACCGCAGCTTTTGACCTCTATGAATTAATGTATATGATTGGTCACAACTATCAAGCCTCACAAAAGCACTTTCGTTCATTAGTAAGGTAAATGCCTAGATATGAACATGTTTAAGTCAATCGATTAATTGGCTTTAAAAGTATATACATAAATGATTTTTTATTGAATCTCCTTTTTCTAATTTTACGTTTGTATTGAGACAATTCCACCATGTGAGATGCTCGGGATAATTTTTTTTTCTTTTTGCTTGTTTGCTGCGGTAGACTTTAGGCCATGCGTCATTTCAGCCACCCTCTTATCTGCCCTAAATCAGGCATTTTTTGCGATCGTAATGTATTCCGGGCGATTGGCTAAACTACTCAACGAACCATGATGAAGTGCACACAAATCCTTACGGTAGATAAAAAACAAGGGATTTTTTTTACCGTGAAAGAATCCATTGAATCGAGGCTGATTTAATGTCGACACTTCCACCGTGAATCATCATTGATTCAATGTTGAGTCAATGTGGGTGCATAAACGGTGATGGTCACAGCGTTGAATCAATGTTGATTCAACATGGAGGTAAAAACCTTCAACAGTGGAACATTCGATCCACACAAAATCAACGTTGAGTCAATGTTATGTGCTACCTGGGTATGTTCCATATCCTTTTTTCAATTCTTGGAAGTCCAAAGCATATAGGGTCGAAGAAAATGGAGCTCAAATGCAATTTCGCAGTTACGTAGGCTCTCACTTGACTGTCAGGATAATACTGTACAAAGCAAAGTGAGGAGATACCTGTTAAAAAAAAGCGCCAGTATTCCGAAACGGGGGAAACCCCCCTTGAGAACAATGCAAAGATATATGGGGAAATGCTTTGTTTAAAGGTCTCACTTTCCTTTTTGCGAGTAGGTTACCAAAACGGAACGGGAGAAAATACTCTCACGAGGCCTTGAAGGCAGAAATCGAAGAGCATGGTGGGACAGTGAGGTCCTCTTTCCCGGACGTACAAAAAAAAAGGAATTTGCCAGCAACAAGAATGTTTTTGCCTCGGCGAATAGGGACGAAGGGCAAAGAAATAAGTCATTAGGCAAGACCACCTCCAAACAATTATTGATAGCCAATACCATTGGCCATTTTGTTGCAGACTTCGCCTTTGTTTTCGAGGCAATGAAATCGAAAATGTGTCATCTAATGCATGACTTCTTCATAGAATACCTGGAGCATATAGACGAAGATCATAGACTAAGAAGGAACATTGTAATTATAAAAAAAAAACATTGAGGTCGAGAAAGTCGAGAAAGCTTCAAACAACAGCGGCAAGAAAGTGCACTTAAAAAAAAAAACAGCTGTTCTGTATGTGTCGTGGAAGAGCAAAACTGATGCAAAAAAAGTTATCGAGAGAAATATTTAATACCATTTCTATTTAATGCCATGCAAACATGAAAAATCGATATTCCCACTCCCGTGAAAAGACATTTTACAGCCCTTTGGGAGCGACTAAGAAAAAAGTGACCTGTTGGTTTATTTTCATGGTATTCTACTTGTTGCAACATTTGTCAATACTGAACTGTGATTTTTCCTTGAAAACCATTAAAGTCATTTATTGAATTTATAACTGGTGGTGATTTGTGACATGGAAATAAAATGATTTAAGAAATTAAATGTATTTTTTATTTTTTCATACACCAATACACCTTCTCCGTACTTTTTGTCTTTAAATTCAATGCTATTTCATATTTCCTTCGAATTCGTCTGAGCCACAGTATTCTCTGCAAGGATAGAGATTCATGGATAAAGGCCCACTCATATCGCCCTCTGGTGTTCGTACAGCAGAGAGGAGGAGAGGCAGAAGGTGGTAGATGGGGAAACTCTAATGGAACTCGCAGCCTGGCCGTCTATAATGATTTTAAGCAGTTCTGTTCAAACCAAACATTAACCATTTTGAAACAAACCTCAAGAAGTTTGAAAGCGTTGCTGCACAGATAATTTCATTATCATCTAAACAACACTTAAGAAAAAAATAAATCTTGAATGGAAAAGAAAGTTTCAAATGCGAAAAGTCTTTTCTGGCCAAGGGTATATACAGGGTGGTTGAAAAAAAAGCTCTACCGTAAATTTTCATTAAGTATCATAAATTCAACAAAAAAATTTTCAGTGGATATGCAATCGATATTTGACAGTTACAAGGTGTTGAAATGTTTGCCAGTTTTTTCTCAACGGCCCTTCCTAAATTATGAAATGCCCATTTAGAGGTGAATTAAAGGTGCTTAGAGATGGAGCATTCCACCCCAAGTGAGGTGTGTTCTCCTGTGCTCGACCGTCTCAGAATTCAATAAACATTTCAACTATAATTTCTTTAAAGGACAGTTGAGTCCAGCTGATACATGACAGAGAGGTTCACGAGCCTAATATGTTTTTTTTTTTCACTTCCCCAAGATGGCGCTGTATCCCGATAGAGGGCACTGCTGATGACCAGGTTACCGAGGGTGATTGAAAAAAAGTTTAAGATGAGAATTTTGGATTTAAAATGGTATTTTCCCCCTTTCCCCCCGTGGTTTAGAGGCAATACCTCGCTAACTACTGACCCATTGAAGCCGATTCTTTTTTATTTATTTAAAGAAGTCGTTATATATTGGCCGGAATCGCTGATAATTTTTATCTTGAAGTCCAAGATTGTCGAGCGCCCTGCCCGATTGCGTTCATATGGAATGATCCTAATAGAATATTCATGGAGGCATCCTTATTAAAATTGCTATGCATATGGCCTGTTAAATAGTGAGAGCATAAGAAAATCGGCTTCACCTACCGTGAATTTGCATATTAATCACCTGCTCACCACCCTATCCTGTGGGAAGTCATTTTCATAGCGCATGGATGGGGATATGGAAAAAAAGGAGGCATGGGCACTTGCGTCCATTTCCAAGAGGACTCCTCAATCAAGGAGAATCCCTGTGAGTCGATTCGTCGTTTGACTCCATAGTCTTAACATAATTTCAGGGGAAGACATTCCATAGAATTTTGAAAGGCTTCCAATTGACCTGCTACTAATTCACCGTCAAAGAATACATAAGATTTTAAGCCCTTCCTGCAGCACCACAGCAACCTATCGCGACACCGGCGAAAGATAGCCTCAAACAGAAAATGAGACGGGATGACTTGCTGGTCTGCTTTCGAGTGAGACACCGGTATGAGATTACGTAAGACTCACTTGAGAACTGCATGAGCTCTGTCGCATATATGGGTTCTTTAAAGAACGTCCTAGAAAGAACCTTGTAGGTACTTAATTATATTAACAATTAAAGAACTTTCCTTCCACGGATACACTGAAGGATGATGCTGGTCACTGGCATGAAATCAGGGTATTCGATTCCCAAATTCGTAAGATCGTCAACAACAATCCCGATCGTCTCTGGGAGTCGGGACGTTTCATCCACTCTGGTCATTCCTGCATTCGTGGAGGTCATTGCTCTGCATGCGGACTCGCGCTTCGTTGAGGATGGAGCTGCGTAGTTGGCGTAGCCTTTAGAGCTTTTGAAAGGCGTTGGGTCGTCTACATCCTCAGAGCTGTGATTCGGAAGACATTTACAGCTGCCTCTCACCGCAGCGGTTGAGGATGAAGAGCACATCCCCAGATATAAAGGTACCGTCTTTAGACGAAAGACATTATGAGTGAGCATCAAGGTTCTCTTCGTCTCCGTGTCCATGGAAACGATATTTGTGATCTTCCTCTCCTAAACGTGGAAACGCTTAGGCCTCCTTGGGCTTTCTTGCACAGGAGTTGGTACGCCTCACGTTATGCATGTGGATCTTTTCCTTGTTTGATATCGATTTTCAGGGAGGATTTCATTAAATCCCATGGTGTATCAGGCTGCAGGTGTTCGCAGTCCTGCGAATTCCCGGAATCATTTCACAATAGTTCCCCTTGACGTGGGACTCGAATTCTGATATATAAACAGCAGCTGTGGCACCTTGCCCCTCAGTTCACCCTTCGCAATTCACTAAATTCTCTTTCGGTCTTCCGGATCCTCCAAAGGTATCGCGACGATGGTGAGCGGATTCTCATTTCATTTGAGATCCTGTATTTAAGAAGTGGAATGCTGCATATTAATGTGAGAGCACAAACGCATCTGCGGTTTTTTTGGCGCGATCTTAGTTTCTTGCTTTTCTTGGCATATTCGTCGAAATCAGCAAATTCAATTGATGAGTGTCTGTCCAAAGTCCAGAAGGGAAAGATTCAGATTAATCGTGCAATCGAGGGATTTCACTCCTACATAGCTCCTACTCCCTCAAAGTTTGAATTCACATCTACGGATGATGCAACATGCAACCCTTTTCTTTCTTCAATAGGCACAACTTCTCAGAATCGTGACAGAGATGGCGATCGTCCTGCTTTCCACCTCTCAATGCCTTGGCCTCACGCCGTACAATTGCCGTTACGTCGTGGATGACGACGGGGTGCTAGCGGATTGCGCCGCCGATGAGGTTCTCTTCACTCTATGGTCTTTTCGTGTTTTGTGGAGATTATTGTGGATGGAATTCCTGGTAGCAAATGTATCCAAAATCATATCTGCACACGTACTCACTGACTTGCTTTTTTCACATGTTAACTTAAGGTAAAAAATTAAGTACTCAAAGCTTTGTAGTGTGCCCCCTTTTTTCTACTTGGAATAGAAAAAGAAGAGGGTCGAACACCCTGCTTTTCTCCTCCTGTTGCAGGCAATGTCTTTCGCATCTCCTCTATCAGTGTCATTCGCGTAACAAATGCTTCTACATACTTCTAAGCTGGGATTGCGTGACGGAAGTAGAATGAATTGTTGTATGTCTATGTGAAGCTGATCATCGGCGCCTGTGGAGCTGGTGGCATCATCGGAAGTTGTAACGGGCAGGCGACTTCAGTACATTGCTGTCGGGTCATGGAAGGAACCCTGACGTCCAGCGATTGTCATACGGTCGGAGCGGATTCGGGAGAAATGGCAGAATGCGGACCCCTTCAGTTCATGCAGGGCGCCTGCACCTCCTACTTCGGTGACTCTTGCGGCGACTTCAGCCACTCCGTGCTTTGTTGCAACTATTTTCTGAACGGCTTCCGACTGCTCCCAGAAGACAACGAAGAGAAGCCATCAGACAGGTCTGGAATTTCTTCCGTCTCTAGAATGCCCGTCAGGAAAGTCCCATTATTGTCCTAATCATTGCATCACCTTAATGAGTATATCGTCAGAAATGTTCTGGAAGTGGTCCCGTATTCTTTCTAATGTAGCCGGGTGACGAATATTCCATTCTGTGATTTACCCTGCAAAGAAAAACACTGAAGTAGCAAACTCAGTAGTTCACCCTACGGAAATTTGATGGTGAAGCCAATTCCACCACAACCTGTGCTCTAAATCTTCCAGTCGATGCAATAAATCCTTTTAATTTTCGATATAATATTTCACTAAATTCGGGAAAATGTATTTGTTCTCTTTTTCCAGCTGTCCAACTGGAAAATTTGCCTTGGGAATGTGCGCAACCAGTGGTACCAATCCCGAATGTACGAGCAACCATTTCTCCGAGCTCCTTTGCGCCAAACCCGCCTATTTCAAGAACCCGCATTTCAGACACATCAAGGTAGTTGAAGAGCAATAAAGAATTCTTTTAAATCGATGTCTCTCTCTGACTTAATTATTCCCAGTCTGACGGGATGGAAATGATTGACTCGCCCGAGAAAATGCGAGGTTTCGGAATCCTTCCGCTTGAAACGTTCCTTCAGATCCTCCAACTTGATTTTTTCCCGTATGCGAAATGACGAACCGATGTGGCGGAAGAACTCCGAATAAGCAATCTGATTCTCACGTTTTTGGTCGATTCCTTTCAGCTTGATTCCGACTTGTAGCGCTGAAATGTAATGAATTTACGGTATTCCTGCGGTGAACACAATTTTTCATTGATTGTGAGCTTTGATAGATGATTTCCATATAAAATGAGTTTCAGATTTCAGGCTTGTTTTTGGTCGTAAAATAAAGTTTCCTGCAATGCACCAAGTATCTTGTGAAATTCTAATATCCCTTTCTGGTGGTCCATCTCTATCTCCAGCTAATACTGCCAGGACGCGATTTATCTCACCTTTTCTGAATGTTCTTCATAGCTTGCAGCAGCTCCGTCCTCTTGATTTTCATTCATGGCATCACTTCATTGATTCTCAGTATTTATTATTTATTTGATTCCTTGATACAGTGCGAATTGCAAGTGACTGCTGGAGTAGAATAACGAAATATTGAAAGTACAGGGAACTCTGGATAGTCGGAGTCCCACGCTCCTGAAAACCAGATGTACACACCCTCAAGCTGTAGTTCTTCTTTGAAAGTGCAGATGTCGCTTTGGCTACGTTAAAGTACTAGTCCTTCGCACTCGTCGTCCAAACCGTTACGGGTATGCGGTTTAATCAGCAGCGGGCGGTTCTACTGCCCGCCCTGCCACGAGTTCAGAGAATACCTAGCATTGGAAAGTCAAGGTCACCGAGGTCAAGGTTCAGCCACGAGAATCAAAGCGACCACCGCAATGGTCGGCGCCATCTTCCGCTCCCATCGAGCGAGCAATTCTATCACCCACAAGTCGAACTTCAATGAGATATAATATATCTCCAAGCAGGAAGGGGTTGAGGCGGTATGGTGATGAAACACATACTTTCCAATCTGTAAGGGTAGAGGGAACGGTCATTGTTACTATACAGTGTCAGGAACGTGGTGCCCCCTAGAAGGACGTCGACTTCTAGGTCTACGATCCGTCGAAGTGCCTCTCCCCAGTTGTCAGGGTTGTCGACTTACATTGAGAAATTAATTTGTTTCGCCAATTCCAAGAGCAATTTCCCTTCTATTCCTCCCAAAACTTTATTGTCGCGAGATATCACAAATGGTGGTGCATTCATGGCGATGACCCTTCAATGTTTTTCCTTGTAGCTTCCAATTTGGTGCTCCCACCCAACTGCATCTGTCTTCGCCGGCGTCTTTCCTTGTCAATGCCTTATGGGCAATGTCTTCGAGAAGATTCGTTGGAAGCGTCGAGGTGGACGCTACCACGCACTGCAGCACGCTCGATAAAAGTAACCAACATGGTCCACCTTCCATGTCGGCACGCTGGAACGATGAGACGAATGCCAACGATCACGTCAAGAGGGGTGTGCAGAGTGAATCTATTTTGATGGGTTGTTGATACGCAACCGAAAATCGATGGGGACCACCGAATTAGTCTCCTTGTAGCGTTAATAATGAGTAATGTGCTTGAATGGATTTTACAAACACACAAAAATGAACATTTTTGGGGGCCACCCTAAATCAGGTGACGTTGTTCAACCTCATGAGAAATGAATCTCTCTGCAAGATTCCCCCCGGGTTTTTTCTCTGCTAATAAAGAACCTTCAATTGCCTTCTTCCTGCGATAAAAAATTAAATATGGGGTAAAGGCCCTCATCCATTCGAATCAGTCACACGACATGCATTCAATGCACACCGCATGATAATTATGCTGAATGAGAAATCTCCGTCAGCAGTGCAATCATTCACGGATTCCTGTTTTCCGGAATTAGGTATTCAGGATCAGGGGCAAATCAGTATACTCATTTTTGCGTCGTAAAATTAATAACTTTTTTTGTTACAAAGTTTTACATGCCAATCCCTCAAAATATATCAAATGAAGATAGATCACCCCACTTACACACACAACCCAAACAGCATGTTCATGTGAATTTTACATAAAATGAATGTAAATTTTTTGTCCATTTTATATCATTTTTACGCAAACCATTGTCAAGAAAATGTCAACATGTTTGCAGAAATGTCACCTCTGCGATATGTAAACGGTGATATAAAATAAACGTAAATTTTACGTAAAATTGACATTCCAAACATTTGGCATTCCAAACAGCATGTTTACATTCATTTTATGTAAGATTCATGTGAATTTTCCCCTGGCATTCATGCGTATTTAAAGAGTCAACCAGTACCATTGAAGAGAATGGACATACTGAATCTCCTACTCCTTTACGTTCTTCAGAACTCTAGGATGGTTGGACGAGTTCACGAGTACTCATCCTCACCAGCACTCAAGAGTACCAAAGTGCCCTACTGCTTCCTCCTCCCGTAACGGAACCTCGGGAGAAGGAGTGGATGTTTGAAGGAGCTCTCTTCCTTTTAGGATGGAGAAGATGTAGTGCTTGTGGGGCTGGGATTCTACTCTTCCGTAATCCCGTGCACTGCTGCAATAAAAAGCTTAACTTCTGCATTTAATGATTCCCTGAGTTATATATTATGAAAAAATATACAATAATTTCATGTTTTCCATATATATATATTCATGGATTGCATAATAAAAATTAGAAGGATGTGAGGAAAACCAGTACTTAATAGTAATCGTTGGATGCAGGGAACAAGGGTTCCATCTCGTGAGGAA
Organism: Darwinula stevensoni; assembly: GCA_905338385.1. NCBI lineage: Eukaryota > Metazoa > Arthropoda > Ostracoda > Podocopida > Darwinulidae > Darwinula > Darwinula stevensoni. The sequence goes on from CAJPEV010001557.1 coordinate 17,464, forward strand.
TCTTGGCACTGCAGCTGCAGGATGGTCCGCTAAAGTTTCATATGGATGGTGTGGTGTTAATTTTTCATAAACTTGATATCATGTACTTCACGTCTGATGGAGTGACGTCTAGTTGATGTAAAATACACGTACGCGTACACTTTGGTGACGTAAATATATGAACGTAAATCTTACGTAAATGTGATGTCATTTTCATGGTAATCGCAAGAAATTTACATTGTTTGCAAAAAATTGATATCTTGTGAACATGCTGCTTGGGAAGTTTTTTCTAGGATCGTTAATAAGGTATCGCGGGATTCAGACTGGAGAGCGTGACATCACCTCATAATTCATAAAAGTCCCTCATTGAGCTTTCCAATTTAAAAAAAATCATGTGACCTATATCCCATACACTGTACCATACCATACACCATACGAGTTTGTTTGCCCTTCGGGCAAACATACGCGGCTGGCAGCCATACATGGGCAAACATGCGCGACCATGGTCAGTTTGGCCAGCCATGGTCATTCGGCGCTCCATAACCCTAGATAGTAATTAATTCATTTATTCTTTGCGAAATGGCAAGCACGTGTCATGTTCTCGTTCCCCCCTGATGCTCTTCCTTCAACCCCTTTTCGCCCTCGCCATGGGGCATGTACCAGCCCCTTCACCTTGGCTCGGAGAACTACTTTCTCCGCCCAGATTTGCCCATAAAAGGTGGAGGTCTCCGGATATTCGGGGTATTCGTGGAGCATTCGCTCAGTACCTCTTGACGGTGCCGTCCACGCCCGCGGATTGAACATTTCGCAACGGAGCCTTTCACGCCTGCCGATCCTCCACTTCTCGGCAGAGCGGCTCGAGTCTCCCCTCACTTCCACCTCACTTCCAAACAATAGCTCTCCAATCATTTCCCCAAATCCTGATGACCTCCACTCGGAGGATGATATTGTGATTAAACGAGGCTCAGTTAGAAACCTTGTCTTCCATTTCCCAATACGCAAGTCCTTGTTCACGTGAGGCTTGGCGCCGAGTCCACACAAGCCTTCGCTCATTCACGTCGCCCTACCTCAGCAGCGCAAGGACAGCCAACCACGTGACACACGTATTTAAAGTACGTCCCCATTGAAGTACGTGACATATGGGGACAAAAGTCGTGATTTTTATCAAAATCATTACTTCTATGATTTCAAGAGTATCAAACATGAAATCTTTTCTTTTGTCCCTTTTTGTAAGGGTGGAAAATACATTTTGAAATACTTCCCACCAATAATCTACGCTAATAGAACATATTTCAAAAGTAGGATTTTTCCTTTACTCAGCCATCAAATAGATACTTTTGAGGGAAGTTTAAATTTTCTGTCTCTGTTTCATTGGATCAAAAAAAAAATTCAGGAAAATGGGACTTAAAAAAAAGTGCCCTGATGGGTTTTAACGAAATTTATTTTTCTTTTGAAATGTAGACTCAGGGAACTCCATAAGACCCAGTTTCACCCTTATACGTTTCACCTTTTTGCTAGCGGAAAAAAAAATATATTTGGAAAAGGGAACCAACCAAAAGCTGTGCTCTGAGGAGACGTATAAAAAAAGTTTAATTTTTCCTTAAATCAACATCACGTCAGTGATGCGTGCACCAGCTACTTTTCTATGTCTGCCGGTGAACTACAAACCCATTAAGTTTCAATATTTTACGTTTGCCCATTTCGCTGGTGGAAAAACATGCTTGGAAAAGCCGCCCCACCCAAAAGCCATGCCCGGAAGGGATGCCCCATGAAACCTTTATGCTCTCCTCAGCTCAGTAATATCGTCACTTATACGTGTGCCAAGTTTCACCTTTCCATTTCTGTCCAATTCGCCACAAAAATTTTTTTCTTCAAAACACAGCCCCTGTGAGTCGATTCGTCGTTTGTCTCAATAGTCTTAACATGATTTCAGGGGAAGACATTCCATATAATTTTGAAAGACTTACAAATGACCTGCTACTAATTCACCGTCAAAGTATAGACGAGATTTTAAGCCCTTCCTGCAGCACCACAGCAAACTATCGCGACACCTGCGAAAGATAGCCTCAAACAGAAAAAGAGACGGGATGACTTGCTGGTCTGCTTTCGAGTGAGACACCGGTATTAGAGATTACGTAAGACACACTTGAGAACTGCATGAGCCCAGTCGGAAAAATGGGTTCCTTAAAGAACGTCCTGGAGAGAACATCGTAGGCACTTTATTATAAAGGCTACTACAACTACGCAGCTCCATCCTCAACGAAGCACGAGTCGGCATGCAGAGCAATGACCTCCACGATTGCAGGAATGACCTGAGTGGATGAAACGTACCGACTCCCAGTGACGATTGGGATTGCTGTTGACGATCTGATAAATGTGGGAGTGGAATACCCTGATTTCATGCCGGTGACCAGCATCATCATCAAAAGCTCTTTAATTCTTAATTAAAGAGAGAATTAAAGAGCTTTTCTTCCACGGATACACTGAAGGATGATGCTGGCCACCGGCATAAAATCAGGGTATTCGACTCCCAAATTTGTCAGATCGTCAACAGCAATCCCAATCGTCACTGCGAGTCGGTACGTTTCATCCACTCAGGTCATTCCTGCATTCTTGGAGGTCATTGCTCTGCATGCGGACTCGTGCTTCGTTGAGGATGGAGCTACATAGTTGGAGTAGCATTTAGACCTTTTGAAAGACGTTGGGTCGTCTACATCCTCAGAGCTGTGATTCGGTAGACATTTACAGCTGCCTTTCACCGCAGCGGTTCTGGATGAAGAACACATCCCCAGATATAAAGGTACCGTCTTTAGACGAAAGACATTATGAGTGAGCATCAAGGTTCTCTTCGACTCCGTTTCCTTGGAAACGAAATTTGTGATCTTCCTCTCCTTAACGTGGAAACGCTTTGGCCTCTTCGGGCTTTCTTGCACAGGAGTTGGTACGCCTCACGTTATGCGTGTGGCTCTTTTCCTTGTTTGATATCGATTTTCTGGGTGGATTTCATTAAATCCCACGGTGTATCAGGCTGCAGGTGTTCGCAGTCCTGCGAATTCCCGGAATTATTTCACAATCGTTCCCCTTGACGTGGGACTCGAATTCTATAAATACAGCAGAGGTGGCACCTTGCCCCTCAGTTCACCCTTCGCAACTCATCCTCCTTCGGTCTTCTGGGTCCTCCAAAGGTATCGCGACGATGGTGAGCGGATTCTCATTTCATTTGAGATCCTGTAAAAAAAAAAGCGGAATGCTGCATATTAATGTGAGAGCACAAGCGCATCTGCGGTTTGTTTAGCACGATTTTAGTCTCTTGCTTTTCTTGACGTTTTCTTCGAAATCAGCAAATTCAATTGATGAGTTTCTGTCTAAAGTCACAAAGGGAAAGTTTCAGATTTATGGTGCAATCGCTTGTTTATACACCGTTCTCAAATATTTTTCCCTCCTACAAAGCTCCTGCTCCCTCAAAGTTTGAATTCACGTCTACGGATGATGCAACCTGCAACCCTTTTCTTTCTTCAATAGGCACAAATTCACAGCATCGTGACAGGGATGGCGATCGTCCTGCTTTTCGCCTCTCAATGCCTGGGCCTCACGCCGTACAATTGCCGTTACGTCGTGGAAGACAACGGGGTGCCAGCGGATTGCGCCGCAAATGAGGTTCTCTTCCCTTTCTCTATGGTTTTTTTTTCGTGTTTTGTGTATCCAAATGTATCCGAATCCGAAAGTGTATCCGAATGTATCCAAAATCATATCTGTACACGTACTTCTTCTGACTTCTTTTTTCACATTAATTAAAAAAAAATTAAGTACTGAAATATTTGTAACGTGCCAGATTATTTCTACTTTTAATAGAAGAAGAACAAGGTCGAACACCCTGCTTTTCTCCTCCTGTTGCAGGCCATGTCTTTCGGAACTCCCCTATCAATGTCATTCGCGTAACATATGATTCTACATAGTTCTAAGCTGGGATTGCATGATGGAAGTTGATTGAAGTGTTATGTCATTTTGAAGCTGGCGACGCAAGCCTGTGGAGCTGGAGGCGTCATCGGAAGTTGTAACGGACAGGCGACTTCAGTATATTGCTGTCGGGTCATGGAAGGAACCCTGTCGTCCAGCGATTGTCACACGGTCGGAGCGGATTCGGGAGAAATGGCAGAATGCGGACCCCTACAGTTCATGCAGGGCGCCTGCAGCTCTTACTTCGGTGAATCTTGCGGCGAATTCAGCCACTCAGTGTTCTGCTGCAACTATTATATGAACGGCTTCCGACTGCTCCCAGACAACATCGAAGAGGAGAGATCTTCTGGAGGACACCACGTCTAGTAAGCATTGCACAACACGCTACTCCACGCTCGCACCTTAAGAGAATGCGCGTCCTAGAGACTGCTTCGCTCCTTGAATCTTTTCGGTCGAATGCTGTCTCCCATCCGACTTCAGCAAGCTAAATTCCGCATGAATGCTCTTTAAATTGCCATCACCTCGATCATTTTGCCGAACACGTAAAGGACCAATCAGGAATTTCTTCTGTCTCTTGAATGCCCGTCAGGAATGCCCCATTATTGTCCTGATCATTGCATCAACTTAATGAGTATATCGTCAGAAATGTTCTGGAAGTGGTCCCCTATTCTTTCTAATGTAGCGGGGAGACGAATATTACATTCCGTGATTTATCCTGCAAAGAAAAACACAAAGGTAGCAAACTCAGTAGTTCACCCTAAGGAAATTTGATGGTGAAGCCAATTCCACCACAACCTGTGCTCTACATCTTCCAGTCAATGCGATAAATCCTTTTAATTTTCGATATAATATTTCACTAAAATTGGGAAAATGTATTTGTTCTTTTTTCCAGCTGTCCAACTGAAAAATTTGCCTCGGGAATGTGCGCAACCAGTGGTACCAGTGCCGAATGTACGAGCAACGATTTCGCCACGCTCCAGTGCGCCAATCCCGCCTATTTCAAGAACCCGCATTTCAGACACATCAAGGCAGTAGAAGAGCAATAAGTAATTCTTTTGAATCGATGTCTCTCACCGGCTTTCTTATTCCCAGTCTGATGCGATGGAAATGATTGACTCGCCCGAGAAAATGCGACGTTTCGGAATTAAACGTTCCTTCAGACATTCCAACTTGTTTTTCCCGGATGCGAAAAAAACGAACCGATGTGGCGGACGAACCCGAATAAGTAATTTCCTGATTCTCACGTTTTTGGTTGATTTCTTTCAGTTGTATTGCAGCCACTTGTTGCGCTGAAATGTAATGAGCTTACGGTGTTCCTGCAGTGAACACAATTTTACATTGATTGTGATTTTTTTCCCATTTCACAACGGAGAAATGCTGCTGCTGCAACCCACACTTAAGCACCAGTGATCAACACTTTCAGAGCCTCAGGGTAATGCGGTGGCGAGGCATTTTCTGGAATTAGTCGCTTGCATTGTGCCGCACATGGACTAAATTCCCTCTGTGCCTTCGAACAAGTTCTTGGAAATGGTCCGTAAAGTTTCAGAATCATTGGTGTCGGTACTACATGCTAACGCTAATAGCCCATGAGCTAATCGGTGATGTAAAAGTATTGAATGTTGCAAGGGGAGACGAAATCAGCAAAGTCGTCTTGAGTTTCATGAAAACGTGCTAAACCGTTCACAATGAACGATTGTGGCAATCACCTGGAATATCATGATGATGGTGTTTAGGAACAGAATCTCCCTGTGTACTGCAAGCTATATGTGTACAAATGTAATGAAGCGGTTCATTTCGAAAGGGTAATGAGGTGAACAGAGGATTGTCAAGGAGACGTTATGCTCACAATAGACGGTTCAAATTTCTACCTATTAGACGGCCAGCGTAGCGGCCGCAGGCCGCTAGTTCATTTTATTTTTGAGATTTCCTTTTAGTCATTTGGTTTCAGTAGGCATAATATTTTGGTCTATGGACGAACATATACGGAGAAAAGCATAGGCGAGACGCTGCAAATTCAATGTATTGCTATACTGTATATTAGCTATTAGCCAAATTCATCAAGGTATCTTACTAAAATTCGTCATTTCCTGCTGAAAAGGAAATGAAAAGGAAATACAAAGGAATGAAGGAAAAATGGCTTGTTCTAGCACGATCTTAGAGACACATCGAGATATGCGTTAATGTGTGGCCGCGTCTGAGTGTAGCGGGTGAAATGAGTGGAACGTAACATGCGACGAAATGGCCATGTCTCCCATAATGTTTCGCGTTGATGACTTTTACGTTACATCGTGTCTTCTTGCAATCTCACTGGATCGTGGAAACGACCGCTGGCCGCGGAATTCTTTCGTTCTCTTCAATCCCGACCGAAATCGAGAATCCAAGCGGACAATTCAATTGCCATTTGGATGGATCCCCGAAATCCCGATGGGCCTTGAAAGGAGTGGAGTTTCACACCCGAACCGAGTTTCGGGCAATTGTCCATTGACTCGATGCCCGAGGGAGAGGAACGCCTCCGGCATCAACAGAGCATTTGCTAAGCAATTCGAGATAGCACTCGCTTGAAGCAATATATCATGAACGCATCCATGACTATCACTTTGACAGAACTGCAAGGGGTCCAGGAAAAGACTGGGACTCTGCATTCAGCAAGGCCAACACTTTTAACACATTTTGTGAAATCCACGAATCCATATACCCTACGGTGCGCGACTTAAGACACCCCGTATGCGTTGAAAACAAGCAATTTCTTCGAAAGGAGTGTCTGCATGCAAAGAGATGATATCCATACTCATAACGTCTTCGTCTTTGAAAAAAGTCATGTTTCACGTTTGTCACTGAACCTCCCCGATTTCCAAAGACTTCTCAGAGCTCTCTCCAGATGAACCGAGAGAAAGAGCGGCTTTTCTTCCTTTCCCTTCCTTCGTCCCACGGTTGGCCCCTTGGGGCACTAAGCAGTTGCATAAAGAAAAAGCGAATTCCACACCTATCTTGCGTAGCTTGGTCGCGTGTCGTCTGCACCGATCCAGATCCGCACGTGCGACTTCTCACGTAGTGCAGTGTTAATGGTGTTAGTGTGTGTCGTGCAGTACGTGGGTCACTCCGAATGGTTTTCGACACCTCAAATTGAAGATTGGTTAAAGCCCTTTAATACATTGACTGTTCTTGTTTAAGTAGCTTGTGCAAGTTTTTGTCCTTTTTTTTATTTACATTTAGCAACACTGAAACACTACGAGTGGAAGAAGATTGGTATACCTCGTGAGAAACAATTTTGTCCTTGGAAAATTGGTCTGTTCAGAAAAATCTTGGAAATAATTGAGAATTGGTCTCATAACCATGGACGCAACTTTCATTCGTTGAAGACAGTCGTTCGAGGGTTTTATGAAAGTGAGAAACTAGCTCATACTCAGGGTGGGCCATGAGTCCCATGTCCTTTACAACAATGCACATTTAAGAGGAACGACTGTCCAACAACCTGTTAGATATGATCCACTTCGTGCATGAACTACTTTTCCTCGCTTTAGACTGTCAGGAAAGACGATCATTTAAATATTGGTTTTCTCGACGAATTTCCGCTAAAGTTCTTTCAAATTCAGCAGCAGCCGTTTTAATTTCGGCAGCACAAAGTAATCTCTTGCTTTTTTTTTAACAATTAACATGGGTATGGGGAATAGGGAAGGAAAGGGCAGAAACGCATGAGGTATTTTCGGCAAATAATCATTATTTCATTATGCAAAGGAAAACACATGGACACACTGATTCTACCCATCGATACGTCCTTTGGGATCTGATCAAGTCTGTTTGTGCATGGCGAAACCATGCAAAGCACTTCTGACATTTGGGCACGTTTCGTCGGATTCGAGAGAGGAGAATATGCCGGCAGGAACTTCCCGTGAAAGATGAAAAAGTCATCTGGGACCGAGACTCGTTTGTGGGATCTACCATCGTCCATGAAGACAAAACGGTTGATCTGGAATCATCTGGAACTTACGCGTCTCGGGAGCTTCTCAAAGAATTCCTGAAACGTCGAAGACGTGTAACTCTCCCGTTGCTCCTATGCAGCGAAAGATTGCTCCAAGCAGGGAAAACGAACACGAGCACGTCGTCCGTGGAGGCACTCACAGCAAGGAGCAGCCGATTCCGAACGAGCCTATTCAGTTCCAATTTGTCTTCGTGGAGGTTTGCTAGATCCCAGGAAAGAGTCTCGGTCACAGACGACTTTTTCACCGTTCACGGGAAGTTCCTTCTCGACCGAGTCGATGTCGTCTCAGTTGCACCCTATTGCCGTCATTCCCGCGGCATCAATCGAAGACCGTTGCACGTGAAGGCACTCCTGTTTCAACCGGTGTCAATGAAGCAGGGCGAAACTTAAAAGCGACTTAGAAGAAGCCCATACGATGAATCCCCTTGGAGGAAAGTCTAAATTCTTCCACAGTGAACAACGTAAATTAATGGCAATAATTGCTTCCACGTCCTCACTCAATCCCGATTCATAGATTACAATTCCAGCGTTCGCTAAAATTGCCTGATTGCCTGAATGCTGCAGGAGCTATGAAATCGGCATTTTCCGATCCTTGGACGCTCCAGGTGTTATTTCCTTTGCCAATCGCAAAAAAACGATCCCGAGATATCGCAGCCATGAGGAAAGAACCTCCAAGGTCACCCTTTGCCTTTTATCTTCAAGGGCCCGAGTCCTCGATGAGAAAATGGCAGGTGTTGCGATCTCTCGCATCGTCTTCATTTTTTTCTTTCCCTGCCCAAACCCACTGCCCCCTCGCGATCGTTCAAGGAGTTAAATTTCCAATTTCACCTCTTAGGAATTGTTGGCAGAAAAAAGTTTGCAAATATAAAATCTTTTAGCACTTGATTGTGCGGGACGGTCGATATCAGTTTCACGTTACTGCGGCTCAAGAACAACTCAAGCTACTTGATGGCAGTAGTATTCGCATAATTAATCTTCCAGCGAAGATTATTACTCGGATTCAGCGGAATCCGATTAATTCCAAGAAAGCGTTGGAGCAATTGTTCCTTCTTTACTGCTTTCCCCCCGATTCAGCCAAAAATCTCGAATCGATCGGGAATCGCACGGAACAGCATTTTCATTTCCAGTCTTTTTCTTGCGATCCGGTTTGGAAATTTTTCCTGGCCGTTCAGCATCTTATCTCCCTTCGGTCCCTCGTCAGCTGTGCCGTTTCCCGTCCTTGGGCGGACCGAGTCCGTGGGAAAAACGCTTCCACCTGCGGTTTCGTCCTCCAAGGACACATTTTTTCCAATTTTTTTTTAAAATTTATTTCCGGTGTCCTCGACGATGAAATCTCGAAATTCGAGGAGCGAGAATCTTGTCGATCCCGAAAAAGCACACATCGACCTACAGAAATCCAGGCAATTGCATCGAGAATCGCAATGTATTACAAGGTCAAATTTCAATCGTTCGTCTAGCACGAAAACTACGGAAAAACTGTTTCCAAGTCCATTCCCGCGGACTAAAATCGCACTTTCCGATTCGGCAACTAAAGTAGGCCTTCAGTAACAGAAAGCAGCGCAATGTGATCAAACCATCACGTTCCGTAACATACTGTAATGTAATTAAAGTCTGGAGACGTGGGACCATAGACACGGACAGTTTCCTCATCAGACAAAGTCATGGTCAATAAATCCATGAACAGGTATATCCTAATCGCAAAAGCAGGTGGAAGCGACCCAGAGCGACCCAGCATGACCCAGAGCGACCCATCCATACAGCTTGAACGTGATGATCCCAGAGTGCCCCGAGTTTACTTGAAGAACCCTGAGGGTCCAAGTCGAGCCGACTTGGCTCATGTCGGAGATGCACGTGTGGATTCCGCATCGAGAATAACTCGTGGCCACCCGTGTGACCCTCTGCACCCTCGTGGCCACCCGTGTGACCCTCTGCACCCTCCTGGCCACCTCTGAAGCCCTCTACACCCTCATGACCAATTGTGAAGCCCTCTGCACCCTCGTGCTACGGGTTTTGATCGCAAGAAATAATGAAAACGCCGATTCTTGTTTTTCTTCAGTTGGTGCGAGGGGCGAACTTGCTCGCTCCCCGGAGAGTAAAATAATCGGTAAAATTACGGTAAAAAGGCTTTCGTCAGCATGAATGCGGATTCTATTTCAAAGAAATAGGAAAGGAGCGAGGTATTTTGTCATTGGAATGAAATCAAATAATGTGATTGCAAGGTTTACACCCTCATTTTCATAGTGTGATTTTACTGAAACAAGGTTTGAAGTTTTCCGGCATGTCAGTTATATTATGTGCCAAATTATACTCGACATTTATGCGGCTCCTCTTCGTGACGGTGACCACATACGAACGAGGGCCGGAATTTGGATTTTCGGCAGACTTAATGATCTTCTCGGCAGATGTCACTCATGTCTCCCAGGACACAATCGGGATTCCAGGAAACCATCCCCTGCATGGTCTCACTTCACGCACATGCACGTGCCTCCAGTAACTGCGCTCCCTCCTCCGCCACCACGGGGCGTGAGCCACTCGAGTCTATCTGGTTATTCTATGTATCTTGTCTCGGACGTGCCTGACACCCGCCTTCTCGTCGTCGTCTCCCGTCTCGCCGTCGCGACGTGTGACTGGGATAGGGACGTAACTCTCGGGGGAGGGGGAACTGACTGACAGCCCTTCGAAGATTTTTTGAGCGGCTATCTCCGGGATTTTCAGGGAAAATGGCTCCACCGAGTCTTGAAGGTGAAAAACCCGTTGACGGAATAGGGATGGAGTAGCATCCTCCCACTCTTTTGCCCAGCGAAAATCCGTTCTTGAAAGTTTTATCGATTACTGTTTCTTGTATTTCGACTCCCATGTAGGAATTTGTCGTAATTCACTTAATTCACTTCATTTATCAGTTCCTATGGGCATATCTCTCTTGCACCTGGCGACGAGCTGAAGAATCACCCCATATTTCCTCATGGACCCTTAAAATCCCTGGATTTACGGCAGCAGGTGGGAGGCACTGCAGTAAACGATGGCAGCGTTCCCTTTTGAGAACTATGGCAACTCTCAATTCCTAGTTAATCCGAAAGATGGCGAAACGAAAGCTAATCGCCGATTTCCAATGAAAATTGCCTCCCCTCCATTTTTATGGCCGATTTGCAAATTGCATTTCGAAAGGGCACATCCTCGGATGGTTAGGAAGAGTACTGTAAAAACCCCAATTTCACATATCTAACCATTTGGCCTGTAGAGCTGTCGCACACACGCACACACACACACACACACACACACACACGAAGAATCAATTCTCCCTCAGCCTAGCTAGGGGCCAGAATCGCGCACGCTATATGTTTAACCTCCAGTTAAACATTTACATCAAACGCGGGAACTTCCAGGGAGACACGCTATCTCCTCTCCTCATCTGTCTGGCTCTCAACCCACTCGGAAAAGAATCGTCTCGGACTGACTGCGGTTATTACGTAGGAAAGGGGAAGAATGCAGACCATTGCATGAAACACCTTCTCCAGATGGACGACCTGAAACTCTACGCCTCCAAAGAGGAGCTCGAAAGCCTTCTCAACGTCGTCAACAACTTCTCGAAAGACATCTGCACGAATTTCGGACTTAACAAGTGCGCAAAGCTCTCTAACCACCGCGGAGTCCTCACCCCTATGGGAGATATCACCACCACCAACGACGAGCAACTCCGAGAGCTTACGGCCCCTGACACCTCTAAGTACCTCGGTGTGGAAGAGAACTCTTCCGTGGCTGTCAAACGCACGAAACAAAGGCAGACGACTGAATACAAACGCAGAGTCCGCCTCGTACCGTAGACCGAGCAGTCTGGCAAAAATAAGATCTCTGCCCTCAACAGTCTCGCCACCCCTGTCCTCAACTACAGCTTCGGAGTTATCGATCGGTCACCTACGGAACCCCAGGCCATCGATCGAGCGACCAGAAAACATGGCATCCACCCACCATCCGAAGGCTGCCGTCGAAAGATTCTATCTTCCGAGATGCACTGGAGGTAGGGAACTGATCGAAATCCCTCCATGAGCGGACGACGTGCGAAGTCCCCAGGTTCATCGAAAGGAAACAGGGACGACTCGTTTCCATCCTGAGAGAGAGCGAGATGCCTTGAAGAAATCCCAGTCCATCCAGGGAGATGCCACCCGCTTCCGAAACGCACTCCATCTCGGTGACGACTGCGACACAAAGAGATACTCGATGGAAGGAGAAACCGCTTTTGTATTCATCAGAATCTTATACTACGAGTTGCTCCCAAGACTCAATTAAAGTCAGGTATTGCATTTTCTGGTGTTTTCATTATATTATTCATTTTTTCATTTATCACTCCGGAATACGTTCCAGTATATCAAGCGGAAAGGTCTGAACGAATGATCAAAATGTAAAATTTTCTAAGGATTCGGAAATGTCTTCCACTTCGCGTTTTCTAATGCTATTTAGTCACCTCACTATCGCTTAGCGATATAAATTATCATTGAAACTGATTCCTGAGACCTAACGTGTGAAAATATCAGAGAATCATGGATGCGAAAGCGTTCTTTAGATCTCTACAATGGAATCGGATTGGCGCACTCGAGCCTGACGTAATCGGTGGTTGATCCAGGATCGAGGCCATCAGTTGCGCACGTGCCCACGGCTGCATTTCCGGATGCACAGCTGAAAGATATTGCGGACACATTTTCCCAATTTAAGTTTTTAAGGTTTAGAACATGAAAAGCGATTATTTCGGCCAGAAGGTGTAGACAAGGTGGAAATTACAATACTTTATCATCGAATTTCCGTGAGAAAATTCATTCAATAGTTTTTGGACTGACAAACGAGGACGACATTTCGTTGGTACAATAAAAATGTCTCCTAAAAAATAATCTTATTTTTAAAATAAGAAATTGAACAAATCATTTCTCTCCATAATAGAGAACGGATTCACAAGGACATGCCAAACATATCTATTGATATGGTAAAGATGGAAACAGATCGATCAGAGAATATATTATTGGTACATTCATAACGGGCTTTAGTGTTCGGTTCAGTGATAAATGTGAAGACCAATACAAGGAAATCGATGGACTATTTTGCTTGATACCTTAGGATAAGACACAACGAAAGACCACTGATGCCATGGAAATTAGACATTCTTGATGCCATATTCTTTAAACGCGCGAGCGAGAGATATAATATAGCTTAATGCTTGACATCGTGTCCATTGAAAGAAGTCTCCTCTACAATGTCTTCTGGCATCAGCTCATAGCCATTAAGTCGATAGTCGCAACAGAACACAGAGTGGCTGAAGTCGTCGCACGATTCAGCGAAATGGGAGGCGCAGGCGCCCCGCATGAACTGGAAATCGCCGCAGCTGGCCATGTCGCCAGAACCCGCACCAATCGTTGCACAACTGCTGGACGCTAGAATCCCTTCCGCGACCGGACGGCACAGGACTGGAGTCGCAAAACCCATCGCGACCTTCAAATTCGCCTCCGGCTCCGCAAGCGGAGAACACCATCTTCCAAAAACGATCATTGAGAACCTCATTGAACTTGGACCGTCGTCCAATACCGTCTTAGAGTTATGTGGATTCGCAATTTGCGCGATCGATGAGAGGGTTGTTGGAAAAACAGGGCCATCAGGTTATCAGGTTAACTTATAAATATACTAAATATAAATAAATAAAAATATAATATAAACTTATAAATAATTTCCGTCTGTTGCCAACTGTTTTGAAACGATTGTAGCTTGTTTCAAGTTTGACGCGATAAATCGTGTTATATGTCATTCGATCGAGAAAACAGTAGACTTTTTCATAATATGCAATTTATTATCTTTCCAATTTCATGTTGAAATAATAAGGGTAAAATGGACGATGAAAAAAACGCATATTCGGCAGTGCATTTTGCGGGAGTTCCAGCAAGGCTCAAATGCAACCGAGACAGCGAGGAATATATGCATGAGTTCGATAGCGATGCATTGGAAGTGTTAATCGGAAGTGTTAATCCCACGGAAAACCCATGTTCCCAACGTGCTGACTTTTCCAGAGAGCAAAAAGGCGGCGAAATGCGGTCGGTTGGGAAGTACCAAGTTCTTCGTTCAATTCTTAGGTGGATTTACTTAGGTGGGTTGGCTTCGATTCAACGATCTCCGAAGAGCGACCAGGACGTGGTTCATCCTTGAGCGATAATTCTCTTGACCGAAACTTTTTTAATCGATTCCTGCACTGGTGATCGGCGATGGTGTCGTCTCCAAAGAAGGTGCATATCTTCCTCGCTGTCTCCGTTGCATTTGAGCCTTGCTGGAACTCCCACAAAATGCACTGCCGAATATGCGTTTTTTTTTTTTTTTTTTTNTGCACTGCCGAATATGCGTTTTTTTTTTTTTTTTTTTTCATCATCCATTTTACCCTTATTATTTCAACGTGAAATTGGAAAGACAATCAATTGCATATTATGAAAAAGTCTACTGTTTTCTCGATCGAATGACAAAATACGATTTATCGCGTCAAACTTGAAACATGTTACAATCGTTTCAAAACAGTTGGCAACAAACGGAAATTACCTCGTATTTATGAATTGACCTGATATTAGCTGCCTCGAATTCCATCCAAAATAATCCCCACCAAACCTGAAACAAAGGAGACACAAAAAGACAAAACCTCATTATCGTCACAATTTGCCGACACCCCCCCGCTTCCACCAACGGCAATTGATAGGCGTGATGCGATGGCATTGAACGACGGAAAGTAGGAAAATCACAATCCCTGCCTCGATTCTGGAAACATATGTCTTCTGAAAATAGATAAAAAATGTATGAATCTTCAAGCGGATGGAAGCGTTCATTCAGTAAAAGGTGCATTACATTAGTAAACAGTAGATACATTAGTAAACAAAAAAATGGGTGAAAGACCTTAGATTCGATCCGAATCTGCAAACACCGAATTTCTTAATGAACACATGTCGCGGTGATTTTTAATAGAAACGTATTGATGTCACATTGCATTCATGAGATCTCCACAAAAGTAAATGACCAAGAGGTTTTTTCAACCCCTTGGTCATTTACTTTTGTGATATTAACTATGATAAACTGATATTATCTATAATTGATTATCTACTCATCATCATGCTGATTCCTTCGGACGACTCTGGAGATATCTAATTGATGCAAGCCTGGAAAGACGAATCGTGTGTGCAGGCGCTTCTGTTGCCTTATTTATGGAATTCGGGATACATATGACCGGGGAGATAGTGAAACCTCCTGGATATGGGTGAGGCCGCAAACACCTGCATTCAGATTCACGGAATCTTTCTCGAAATCAAGTTCCCAGAACGGTTTATTCCGCGCAACGAGGTTTTTCCCAGGCGGACATTTCTCTGAACTGTCTTATCCAAAGATGGCTTTCGTTGCGAAAGGAAAAAAATCGCCGAGCGAATTTCCCCCCCATGGTTCATTTCTTGAAGGGAAAAGTTAAAGACTGAAGTGCTCTGATGTTTTCCATGCTCTTCTCAGGGCCACGTTTCGACCACGTTCTGACCCTTTTATTCACGTCAGACACGACTGCCGCGACATCTAGCCTGCTCCATGGGAATCGTCGTCTCCCACCATTGAACATACAGGTTGCTGCAATAGAATTTTCACCATTTCAGTATTTTCAGCGAAGCGTTAAACCAACGAAGAAAGCCCAGGCCGAGTTGCTGATCTGAGACACACACAAGTGGAATTTTTCCTTAAGTCACGTCCGTTATGCGTGCGCCAGTTACTTTTCTCTTTCTGGCCGATTCGGTAGGATATGAAAAATTATTTGAAAACGTTACGTCCCCAAGAAATATGAACCCCAAAAACATTTTGGAAATTTGACGTTTGATATTTGAGCTTAGTGCGTCAACCGTCGCGTTCTTGCAAATTTTCAGCTTTCCATGTGTCTCCATTTGATTGAAGCAAAGAGAACTATTTGAAAATATGTTCCCCAAAAAGGTGTGCCCCTATGGCATGTATTACCAAAGTAAAACTTTTCCTGAACTCAGCCGGCGAACCGAACTCATCGTCTCGGTAGGCACGTCCATGCCAAGTTTCAGCTTTCAATGTCTCCCTTTTACTCAAGCGAAAACAATGTTATGGAGGGGGAAAGAGTAACGGGACATAGAAAGCAAAATAAGCCGAATGAGAACCAACGAATGGCCGGGATTTGAACCCGGACCTCCTGATTTCCGGTCAGCTGTGCTACCACTACACCACCGAACCGGAGACGTCTAGTGAAACCTCTCGATGCCATCCTCATCCGTCACAATATATATTTAAATAATACGTTCCCCCCCCCCAAATTGTGTACCCCCAGGGAATGTACCTCCAAAGTCGGATTTTTTCTGAACTCTGCATCCCAAAAGGTACATGTGTGCCAAGTTGCNTGAACTCTGCATCCCAAAAGGTACATGTGTGCCAAGTTGCAGATTTCTAACCTTTCTAGAACATGGTTAGAATTAGCGTCAGTCACGATCGTCTATATACTGTATATTAGACTATATAGGATGACTCGCAGGCCTTCCTGGGGAATAAATTCAGCCCAGTAAAAATCGATTTAATTCTGGAGAGAAATCTGGAGTGCTGGAAGCATGCGGACTCTATCCGGGTTCATGACCATGACGCTGCAGCTTCCAGCTGAAAACGCTCGTGCAGCTTAACGGAATCTCCTTTCAGTCAGGCGTTCATCGCGCTGGAAAATGCCTTCCTCATCGACATGGGCACGCTGGGGGGACAAGCAGACCGGGGTGGATTCGTCTTGGATGAAGAGCGTGGGGCAAGGGGGAAAAGTTGGGGAAAACCCAAGACGCGGTGCAACAAATTTCAGGAAAATTCATATATCGATTTCGCGAAACCTGGGAAGTACAAATTTCCATTTCTAAAGTGGAGCGCGAGATGTTCAGGGGTTTTATTTATTTGTAAGTAAAGGCACACACTAAAGTTATTCAAAAATGTATTTACAACGACAGAAACATGATTTCTTGCGATTTATTTTCCAGCGACAATGTGTTCAGTGCGATCGACGTTTCGACGGGAAAATTCCTCCAAAAAAAATTGTTTCTTTTTTTCATGGTTCCATGAAGTTTTCGATTGTTGACGTTTAGGTTCTTCTTCCCTCCTGTTCAAATTGATTTTAATTGTAGGAGTGTTCCTGCTCGAAGCTAGCCACGTAACAAAAAAAAATCTTTGAGGCGACTTTGAGTGACGGTCACGCTGCAATCGTCCGCCGTGTTCAAAAACGCGTTTAATTGATTATCCCACGGCCGAATGAAAGTTGCGTGAGACAGGCTAGCCAACTGTGAATTCGTCCATCATATTAGATGAAAGCCTTCAACATCTCGTGCGACGTGTATTAAAAATGAAAGCCTCGGGGGATCAAGAAGTGCATTCGAAGCACTGCTTCAAGGATCACCATCTTTTTTAAATAAAAAATTGGTGAATGTGAATCGAGGGAATAGCTGAAGGAAACAAGAAAAAAAAAAAACAAGAAAAAAATTTTTTTTTTACTTTCTTTTTCACAGTGGACGGCCGTTCCAGAGACGCTCGCAGACTACATGGAGCAAGTCTTTCCAGGTTCGATTTCGCTCCGATTTCTTGGAATGATTTTGCTTTGATGAATGTCGGCTCTTCGAAAGTGCCGGCCGGCGCGGCCTTCCTGCTGATCATCACCGTGCCATTTTTTTGCATTAGTTTCTAAACCTGGACTAAATAACCCACGCTGAAAAAATTCGTCGCTCGCATCGCACGCAATCCGTCTCCTTTCCGCGTCCGAACGAGGAAAGTCGATTTTCGTGAAATTCGCTGCATTAATGAGCACATCGAGCGGAAAGCACTCGACCGCCTCGGCAGGATCGGCATGGAGCGGCGCAGGCGCGGATAGAGTGCGATTTTCTTTGGGCCGTGAGGGATCGGCGGAAGAGCGAGGGCAACGTTTCGATTCAGACTCCTTCTTAGTGCATGAACCGTTCGAGGAAGAGGGTCGCGCTCCGTGATTGTTCCGTTATGGGCCCCGATCTCGACGAAAGTTCCGTTGGCTTCGTGTCTCGACAGATAAAACACGAGGTTTGCATCTTCCTCCAAGTCTTCTTCTTCGTCCGATATCCCATTAGAAGGTGCGTCTGACGGGGGCAGCACGTCGATACCCCGGCATCGGCCTGCGTCCGCATGCTTCGATTCGCCTGCGTCCGCATGCCTCGATTCCCCTGCGTCCGCATGCTTCGATTCGCCTGCGTCCGCATGCTTCGAGTCGCCTGCCATTACCGTCTGGGGAAAAAGGACCAGGGTGATATCGGGAAGAAAAAGGAATTCCATTCCCAATACCAAAGCGCACGCGATGGTCACGATGATGCCCAACTTGATGTAATGCCATTCCATATTAATCCTTTCGCTCATATCTTGCGTTCTTCGCAGTCATTCAACCCCCTTTCTGAGTCTTGCACGAATGATTAGAGTGAGATGGCTGGTATGAAATTCGTCAAAGTTGCTTTCGCACATTTTCAGAGAATAAGCAGACACATTTCATTCCTTGCACCTTGAAGGGCTTCCGGATTTTCTACACTGGCAGGTTCTCACACCAGAACCGATAACGAGTTCCATTTTCACTCTTTGGGGGGATTTATTCGAGAATCAAATCCACTGACATGAGCCAGCGAATGCTAGTAGAAATATCTGAAATGAAGGAATCGAATTGGAGTTTACACTTTGAATTTCATGAGATTATGCCGAAACAGAAAGGAAAATGTTGGAAACGGAATATCCTGATCAGAACGAATCCAACCCTCTGTCCGTTTCAATTTTTCAGATGTGGTACTCATGAGCCATTACAGAGCAAGGAAACAAATGTTATGAATTAATGTGAAGACCAATTTTCAATTGCCTTTCCATTCTTCAACCCCCCCCCCCCCCCCTCCCGGGAGTAATCGGCCTACGGCCTTGAAACTTCGACTTTATAAAAATCTCATGCTTTATGGTAGAAATTTTGACTTCCAGGAAGGTGTCCTGTTTCGCGCCGTCACATGCGTCTACACGCTCTCACAAATGACAGAAACTGGTAAATGAAACGAGAAGAATCCTGAAGAAGACCGAGAAGGACTTCCAGGCGATCCTGAAGGAGAACAAGTGAAACGCAACGGGAATCTCTCGGAAACTGGAGGATTTTGAAGCACGAGGACTCGATCGTGACATTTAGTTTCCAGCTGAATGGAATATCCTTTCAGTCAGGCGTTCATCGCACTGGAAAATGCCTTCCTCATCGACATGGGCACGCTGGGGGGACGAGCAGACCGGGGTGGATTCGTCTTGGATGAAGAGCGCGGGGCAAGGGGGGAAAGTTGGAGCTATGGCATCCAAGACACGGTACAACAAATTTCACGGCACAACAAATTTCACGGCACAGCAAATTTCAGGAAGAGTAGCACGTCTCTTTCTCTAAACCTGGAAAGTACTAAACTCCATTTCTGAACTTTAGGATGGAGAACGATGTTTTGTTTCGTTTTGAATCTGTTTTGATGCGTGGAGAGTTACCAGAGGGGTGACTAAGGTTACATGCTGGGGTAAAATTCGCATAATTAAGGTGATCAAAGAATTAAGGTAAAATTAATCATCATCAGCCTTTTTTCGAATTTCTCTTTCTGATTCGCGTCAAGGTGGTTTCCACTTCTGTAGTTATTTCGTCATTCGATCAATGATAAAGACTTATCGGTGACAGTAACCATTCTTGCCGGATTTTCTCACGATTGAGATACATATAGATAAATTCATAGGTGGCTCTCAACGATATATTTGTCCCTTTTCGGAGCCTGATATTTCACCTTCAAGAAGATGAATGAAATGTTGGATAAGAAATGAGGATAACATCGCTTCGATCGCCAGAGAATCTTATAATGGGGAAAAGGAAAGCAGAAAAAGAGAAACGAAGGAAAGGCATTTTAGGGCGCGGGGCACCATATCGCATCGCTGGTATTGCTGTCGATGAAGTCGTCCACGTATTCTGTAAGAAAAATCAATCCAGGAATTGAAATTCCTCGCAAGGGAAAGGTTGGGCGAACGGAGTCGCTCGTCGGACGACCCACTTGATGTCCGCGTGAACACGCCGGTCGTCCAGTACAAGTACCCCGGATAGCAGAGGGAGAAGGACGCCACGCCGACGTTCTGGATGTACCCGCCTGGATTCTGGTACATCAGCGGACCTCCCATGTCACCCTGCGAGGGAGGTCAGTGGACTTTTTGTCAGCGGTCTAGCAGAGAAATCACGTGATTCCATTTGGAATTCCGTGCACTTACAGTGCAGATGTTCGTCACCGCGTTCGCTAACGGCTGGGTGCAGATGAACGACTGGTCGACCTGGGTAAATTGGGTTTGGCAGGCGGCGGTGTCGAGCACCTGCACTATAGCCTCTTGCATGGTCATCACGGGAACCGGAGCCGAGCCTAAATTGCAATTCCGAGTCTCAGAAATGGCAAAACGATTTTCCCCGCGCGATCGGCTTACTGGAAACGTTTCCTCCCCATCCAGCGATGGAGACTTGAGTCCCTGGAGCGGGATCGGCATCGGCGGAAATGCAAATCGGCCGAATATTCGGATAGGCCGTGAAGTCCACCGGAGTCACGAGCTTCAAAAGGGCGATGTTGTTTCTGTAGGTCGTAATATCGAAGTGAGGATGCAGGATGGACGTCGCCTGGACCTCGATGGATGTGCTTTCGGTCGACGTCGACACGTCCAAGTCTCCCAATGTCACATACATGGTTGTAGAGGCACTGAACAGATCGAATTCTATTCGGTAGCAGTCGAAATCCTGAACGATGATGAATTATATGGGAAAACGTAAGATCACCTTTGCTGCACCTGGAAAGCGGAAGTGAGGACGTATCGGTCGTTGATGAGGGATCCCCCAAAGAACAACGTCCGACTCGGATCTGTGATGTGCACCATCCAGGGATACTTCCCCTGATCGGTCACGGGAATTCCTCCGAGGAGTCTCTTGCTGCCTTGGGAGATGCCGCACTCTGAAAGGGAGAACAGCGCAATCTCGAGACGAATAAGTCCCTCATGAATCAATTCTCACCCGATCATTAAGGGCTTCCCCATTCAACGCACGACAAGGATTTGCAGGAGGAGTCGGTGCCGGAGTTGTAATAGGAGCGCTCGATCCTGGAAAATAAAAGCATGAGGAATGAGAGACTACCGTCGTATATTTCGACTGAAATTTCAGGAAAATGAAACGACCTTGACCGCAGGTGACAGTGCACTCGAATCCCCTCGAGCTGTAGGCAACACTATACAACACGGCCGTGAGATAGTTCCCCACATTCACCGGGTTCTGAAGTTCAGTCGACGACGCACACATCCTAAAAATAATGGAATCGAGACATCGGCTGCAAGTGCAGAGCGGCGACGGAAGAGGCTGGACGCTGACCCACGGCCGTTGTAGATGAAGGCGGACCCCACGCACATTATGGTCCACGGCAGTTGGAAATGAGAGCATTGGAGGGTCATATTCACGGGGCACTGAAAAACATCAAATCGTGAATAATTAAATCAAGATTTAAAAGTCCTGCATCAAAATGATGCATCTCTACATCCAAGCATCTATTTGCACAGTGGAGTGTGGTGGAGGGACGCCTAATGGACTAATCAATTTCATGAATCTGGCTTTCTTCTTACGCGGTTCTATGGGTAACATTTATCGATGGGGCAAAATAAAGCACCCTCCATACCGAGAAAAATTAATATTCAGCTCGCAGAGACGTGGTTTAACACCATAGAAGAGTTAGCATGTTATAACAACACCCTCGTATGCTTAATTCTTAGTCTCGGGTCACCGATATACCAAGGTGGCTCGTATCAAGCTGAAGAGTGGGCGAGGAAACTCGAGAAATCGACTGTTAAAGACAATTTCAGCAAATGACGAGGAAAGGTAATATTTTGAATGGAGTCAGCATCGGGCAACCGCCGAGAAGTTATTCGGCTTGAAAGAAGGCATGCTGAGAGCCATAAAATTTGGAGGCAGCGAAAAGAAACATATTTAAATGGACTTGGGGAACCGGATGAATGAAGTCCCAGGGTCCGCCGTGTCTTTGCTGGAATGCGATTATTATCGATACTCTTTTATTATACGTTTGTCGAGGAGCCTGCCGTCAAGGATCAATTTTTTTTTTGCATTCCCTCGGTAGAAAATAAATTTCCGAGATTCGAGAGATGGGAGAATCGGTCCAAGAAAGCACTTTTTACTCCTCAGATACAAAGGATAACGAACCAGTTGGTAGATTTGAGAAAACCTCAAGTCGAACATAACATTTACGAAAGTGGAGAAATGCGGGGCAACTCACTTGAAACGTCCAAGTGCAGTAATGCACGGAAGGGTAATTTTGAGGGTAGTTCATGCTGATGAGGGGAGAGGATTGCCCGCTCGAGAGGATCGTCGAGGTTCCGCATAATGGTTGTTGTCGTTTCTCTGTAACAGGAAGGACTTGAACGTTTTCGGTCACAGTTTGGGCTACCAATGTCCAATGAGTTGCATTTAATGGAAGGAAGGAAGATGATTTTTTGCAGTTATGAAGACTCCTATGGGACGAAGTTACCCCAACTGGCTTCTAGGTGGTCCCCGGTAGTCCAGAAAAAAATCGTCGCAGAGTAAAAAAATTTTCATCGGGTCATCGATAGCTTTTCGTCGACGAGTCTAGAAGCCTCAGTTGGGCCATCGCTGGTATATGTTTGGCTATCGGTTGGTTTAAGCCGGCTTAGGGTCGGGCATGTCCCGTCGGCCCTTCATTGGGTCAACTTTCGCTTATTGTTGGGAAACCGCACATGCCCAAACCATAAGCTTAGTTTTCACAGTGGTGAAAATACTGTGTATAGGACAAAAAAAAAACCCACATAAACTGCATTTACAGCATTTGCATTTACAGCATTGTTGAAAGCCTCTTTTTGGCTTTCAGAAGCGAATTTCCTAAATGAGGGCTAATTATGGAATTGTGAATTGCTCTTATCGACATCTGCATTTCCCCCTATTGATTTGTCCGACTCCTGAATTTTCGGAAGTCTGAAAATAAACTCGCGGAAAATTTCTCTCCATGTTGTCGCTGATGGCTCCTTTAAAGTAAGATTCTGCAGGTGATTAGGGATAAAAAAGAAAACAAGGCAATGCCTATTCTGCCCCTCGACATTTACCACAAGAAGCAGCTGCCGTTCTGCTGAGCATGTGCAGTCGAAATGAAGATTTTTTCCAAAAAAAAGGCCCATGGGATTCCCATGGGAATCCAATAGGTTTTACCAGTTTCAAAAATCGAATTCCTATAGAAAATGTTCGTGAAGTCGGAGCCATACCTAGGAGACCCATTGCAGGCCGCCATGCTCCCACATCTTCAACCATTTCCTCACCCTGAGAATAAAAGACAGGCGATGATTGAGACAGATATACGCACAATAAGGAAAAACGATGGAACTGTCCAATAAAGGAACTTCTCATAACCCACAACCAGGCTTTGCCTTTCTGCCTTCCTTACGCTACGGAACATGGATGAGAATCGGCAGAACCTGAGCGAAAGCGTGGAGCGCGACGGCGAGAAGCACGGCGAAGGAGACCTCCATTTCGCTTCCTCCTACTGCAAAGAACTGCGAGAACCGAACCAGAGAGTCTGATTTATACCCTCAGTTGGCGATCGCCAGGTGCCACCGTGGCGTTCGCGTCATCTGCACGGGTGCGATTCCATCAAATGCGCAGTTGTATATGTTTTCTCACGGGTCATACGCTTGGAGATAGAACAACCAGCAGGAAATGTTGTATGAAAAGCTTGAAAAGTCTGAAATGTGCTGAAGGGATATTTGAATCTCTTATATTATCACTTTTGCCCGATAAGAGTTTCCGATCGCGACGATTTCCTCATATTTGAAAGGTCTCTTGGTTTCCCTTCATTTAGGATAGAACCCGAGAACCCTTTAGAATCTGGACCACAATGCGCATGCGCGTAAGACCCAGGCCTCCCGCGCGGCGCCGTGTCCCCAACCAACGCTGTCAGTACTCTATTAGCCTTCGTGGCGGATGGATGGAACCACGCGCAACCCTCCATCTTCTCATCATCATTTCAAGCGCAGCATGGATAATTTACAAATTCTAGCTGAGAAATGAGATTTTTGATGGTCGAGAACAGGATAGAAATGGCATCTTTTTCAAGTAGGTGGCAAAATGAGGGTCTCCTGAAATTAAAGGAGGCCCACTACTGGAAACGGGTTACACATATTACACGGCCTCGCTCTTTGGGGAATCCTCACTTAAAAAAAAAAAATACAACCGAAAGCAGCGAGGTTTAGATTGGAAATCTAAGTTCCCTCTGAGGAGGAATCGTTCCTCGAGTAAATCCTTCCAAGCAACACTATGGCCCTTTTCCTCACTAGCTAGGTAAGGAACCTCTACGTAACAAAGCTGAGGCGTGAGGCTCCTGGACCGCCTTCAAGCGTTACTACAGCAACAATGTCCGCTAATTCACTCAAGAAGCGGCCCTTAAGAGGGCAACAAGCTGGAGCACGTGATATATATGTTTAGAGTATGCAGCAGCATGAGTAACTGCAGCGGCAATAGCCGGTCTCTACCGTGGCATTGAGCCCACAGGTGCGACTCCCCTTCAAGGACGCGGTTCAACGATTTTCTCTACTGCGTCGCGAGCTCTGCGGATGGAAATCAACAGAGCTTTGAGTTCCCTTAACATTAATAGAAGTACTCGAGGGAATTTATGACACAAGTCATAAATTCGGTAGACCGATATTCGCAGACCTTTCTTTGATCGTTAATTTTTTAAGTTAACGGTTTTAAGCGGACTAATAATTAGTGTATACTACCAGAGAAATATCGCAATATTTCTCCGTTTACCCTAATAAAACCCCAACGTCATTTCTTTTTCTCTCTCTCGGCTTTTTTCGTTAGCTTTTCTTCTCTTTCGCCAACTTACGTTTTCTATAATTTGCTGAAGTGAGATTTTTCTTTCAGAAAAGTACCGAGCTGGTAATCGTCCCATCCCAATGCATTACCGAAATGGAACCACTTGGATAGGATAAGCTTTAGTAGGATAAGGATAAGGATAAGCTTTAATGCTTAGCATTTAGAATAGTAATTAATACGACTATTTTCCCTGGCTCCCACTGCCACTAATTCCTCATTTTGCCCTTCGTTGATCGTTTTCGAAAGCAGCCGAATAATTGTAAAACCGCGATGAATTTTGGAGATGTCCTCATCCGAAAACTGAAAAAGTTCAACTAATTTCTAGTAAATTTGTATCGGCTTCTCAATCGGGTCTGCCCGCTTGCCCCGACGCAGCACGCGTTTCGATCGGGAAGCGAAAAAAAAAAACACGAATTCGTATCGTTTATTTTCCACGCAACCTTGACGAATTCCAGCTGCGTCCCTGCAAACGGCTCGGCAACAAGTGCAGGCAAAACGCATTCGGGACGCGCACGACCTTCTTCTCGAATCGAGAAATAATGGCAATTGACAGAATGGCAACTTACTAATAATCGTTCTTGACAGAATGGCAGGAAATAGAAGGGTCCAACGTGTGACCCCCAATCAAACATTTTCGTTGGTCTATCGTCGGACCATTTATGGGGACGTTGGCTCCTTTTCGACGAATGATTCGCCGGCCAACTCGCACTTGTGAGTTGGCGAATTATGATTGTCGTCCTTGGAGTGGTCGTCCTATATTGTTCATCGTAGTGATTGTAGGAGCATGGGCAATAATTTCAGGCGTAGTATTAATAGTCGCACTAATAGTCGTGACTGAACCTGCAAAAAAAGTTTATGGCATTCTTTCATCGTGCGAATGGAGACATACGAGTAAAGAAGCGAAACAAATCCTGCACGTAACGGTGCAATTAAATCCCCTCGAACTTTACACAAAACCATGCAGCGCCGCAGTGACATAATTCCCCACCTTCACCGACTTCCGAAATTCGAACCCGACGGAAATTCGAACCCCACGGAAATTCGAACCCGATGGAGTCATCGCCCCCGGCGGTTGTAGACGAAGGCAGACCCCACGCACATGAAAGTCGACGGCAACTCGGAACGAGAGCATCGGAGGGTCATGCCCACTGGGAACGGGAGGTGCAAAAAAAATTACTCCAAGAATATTATTGAAAATTATTCCAAACATATAATTAAAATTGATAACAAAATTATTGTTAAAAATTATTCCGAAATATTATTTTAAATTATCCAAAAAATTATTGTAAATTATTATAATTGAAACCTGAGAATCACACTGCCCATCGAATCTCCTTCCCAATTGAGGAGTGTGAGGAAGGGTTTTCATATTGATGTCTCATCACTTCGGTGATACGAACAATGCGATTTCAATTTAATTCCGAACAATCATTGGTTCTCATTACGCTCATTGACTATACATTTTGTGGATAAAATTTGCTCTAATAGCGAAAAATTATCCTAATTTCAGTTCAGAGGACCATAGGGTTTAGAGTGAAGAGGAAAGAAAGTATGAATTTAGGAAAAATTCAGAGGTATATGGAAATATTTGGACCGAGTTAAGAGGAGAAACTTTGGATTTCACCATCGTCTCTAAGATCGGAATCGAATCCTATTAATTGCAAATACCGTTTTGAGAAGCGATAATGCACTTTTCTCTCGCCCATGCAGCTGCATCGCCTCACCCTAACCACGGCCGAACGAAGGGGTAAAAAAAAAAAACTCGCCTCGAACGTTCAGCTACAGTAGCTTATGGAAGGGTAGTTCATGCTGATGAGGGTAGTTCAATTTTGGGTAGCTCAGGCTGATGAGGAGAGACGATTCCCCGTCCGTGTGGCTCGTTGTTGCCACTCTCGGTTGAAACGCTCCTAATTTGGGGATGACATGATATTTTTTGTCATTTGCAATCGATACTTGACTGCAGGTCTACTATTGAGAGGAGCTGAAAGCGGGTAGTCATGAAGAGCGATGAAATTATTCAATAGTTTTAGTTTATCAGCAGGATGCGAGTTTGAAACCAGAAGCGAGGAATGGAATACAAAAAATCGGAAGAATATCTGGATTCAGCCTGAGGGAATATTTTGTCGACCCGTGAAAATTGTACCGGATTGCATTTACATTATTTTCCTTTCTCTGAATGCACGATTGGGGTCAATGGCTTCGTGGGTTTCGCAGGCGGCCGCGAGATGGCGCCTCTCTCGCCGCACGTATGGCAAATATTGAGACGATTTACTTTTTCGTTGATCTTTGGTGACACTCGGCGAGAGCGGATGACTTCCCGCAGATCTTTTAACCCTTTATCCGGAAATGTCCCTGATTTACCGCCAAGTGGAGGTGCTTGAGAATTGTCCACCGAGTAACGGTGCACATCGTCAAGGTAGGAGGAGCCTGCTGGTAACGATTTGCCCCGGCGAGCTGATCCTTTAGAAGCGGAAAGCTACTTCGGGAGCAGAAGTAGAAGTCTGTGGAAGATTGAACAAAATCTGGATGTCCTTACAAGATTGGGCCACTCATCAGCTGCAAAGCGTGGAATCGCGTCTCATCGCATATCACGTGAGTCAACTGACCCGACCATCTATTGCTGAAGTGACTTCCCAAACCCTGGACATTGGGAAGATCATCCCTCGCCTATTGTCGGAGGTAATCCTAATCGGCCGCATTCTGTCTGGGGATTTTAATTTTGCATGGAGCGAATTATCTTCGGAAGATGAGTAGTATGACAACACAACGTACTGCAACTTCGCATCCACATGGACCTGTGCCCGAACTAAGAGGTACTCGGTGGAAACACTGGATTTGGAAGAGGTCCCCATTTCCTTCCTGCACGAAAACCATCATGCTGAGGAAAGCGAGTACGTGAATGTGGAGGAAGAGGACACAATGGAGCTCTCGCCGTCAAACTTACATCAAGAGCCTGCAGGGGGAACAAAGCCGCTTGGATTCCACGGAGACGTGCAAGAGCTTGACTGACACGAAGAAAGCCTGGGGGGGAGGAAGAGGTAATTACAAAGGTCGCCCACGCCATTCTTCAGCAACACCTGAAAGGAGACGAAAAAGTCGACTCCTGAGGAAGAAGAAAGCAGACGAGAAAACTCACAAGGGAATGCCTCTACTTCTATCCTCAAGGGCAACAACCATATCCTGTCAAATGCAACGGGAAGCAGGGCCACCAAGAGGAGGGGGGAGGAGGGGGGGGGGGGGGGGGCAAAGGGGGCAATTTGCCCCGGGCCCCTGGAAACCTCTGGACGGCCCTGATGGGAAGGTCTTGTCTAGGAATCAGAAGAAAGGATTCATCTGGATTACTTCAACAAGGACTTCATTTCCTCTACTTACCTCGACAAAATACTACAGAATGAAAACACCTCAATGAAGTGCCCACCTGACAAGGTGCCCACTCGAGAGAGAATGAAGATAGATGAGGCGTCTGATAAGGCCCTGCCGGCCAACTGGCCCTCATTTCTTGTTCTGTTATTTTGCTACTATGCAATGCATGTTTTTGAAGAAAAAAATCCTTTATGGTTCCAGAAAGAATGCAATGCATATCACCCTAATTAGGGAGTCTTATCCACCCTCCTCGAGAGAACCGCCGGAAGAGCTCCTAGAAGAAGTGTCGATCCTACTCCCTCCACCTCTCGACTCACTGTAGAGCCTATGGGTGGGTTCTTGTGCTCCCTTTTAGCTGCTAACGGGCTTTCAGTCCTATGCTGGCAATGGACCTAAAAGCCCTTTTAGGGCTAAAAGGGAGTACAAGAACTCACCCTTAGGCTCTAAGCGTCCGAAAGGAACCAGTTCTGCACCCCTCGCCGCGACATTTAGGAACCGTTTTCCAAGTCTTGCTCGAATTTCGATAGAGCCACTCACCCTTAAGGGCAGTTGTTCTGAACCGATGGGCCGCGGAGGCGCTGAGGGTGGGTCGTGACAAGTATCCGTAAATCTAAAAAAAGGAACAGTTAGACGAACAATAATTTCGCTTTTAAGTCTGTAGGGGGCCGCGGATCACTATGCAGGTGTTAAGGTGAGCCGCAGGATCGAAAAGGTCGAGAAAAACTGCTTTAGGGGACAAGTCGCAGGTGGACCCTGCCGCTGGAGCGTCGATAAGCATAAGGAATATTCTCAGATTAATTGCTAGCCGATCTTAGACCTACCACTTCGCTACACGAATTTCTAGGTGGAAGAACATTTAAACAATCCGATGTGTCTCGGATACCGCCTGAAAAATATTTCTCGGATAGGGTTTGATTGCCCACGCGCCTGCAGAATTTCCATGAAACGGCACAGATCTGAAACGTTAGATTGGCACGGAGGAAATGGGGTCGCTCCAGAACTTAGGTTACACAATAAAGAACCAACTACACCTTACGAATACATTATCTATGGTCTAAAAATAAGGGAGTTCCTGCATGAACCATTCTAGTCAGTTGCCGTGTAATGTTCTAATACTGAAGTACACCCAAGACTAGAACTCAGGACTGAGTTGCCAGACCCTGAGAGCAATTGTGAACACTACATCACCCCACGAATGCTCGGCAGAAACTAATTCAATGTCATCGGTTTCGTTGGGACCAGCCTCTCGGGGACGCGCTTCGATTCCCACGATCTCTTCGTTGTAAAGTGCCAAATTTCAAGAGTCCTTTCCGGTTCTGAAGGAAATAAAACGAGCTTGAAAAGAGCTAGAGCTCTAAACGTTGCTTCGAGTGGTGTGAAATACCGATCGTGGGAATCGATCTCCGCGTTTGTCTGCGACCAAGCGCCACCATGACTTCCTTCGCTCTGAACCTCGCGACCGACATTGACCTGCGTTGTCAGGTCTTTGGTGATGGAGACAATTCAAAGGAGAAGATGCGATCGACTCCTCAATTATCGCTAATTTCTGGAATGAAAAGAGGGCTTTGCTTTACACGAGATTCCTTTCACAGACATCGACAAAAAATTCACCACCACTTGGGAGATTTCTGGTATTTTCAAATTTCCCATGACCTTCCTTAGAATGAAGTACGGAAAGAGGTTCACAGATTCATCATTCACAGGCAAGCAAGGGGTCACATAAAAAATGAATCCACTTAACTGAAATTTTGCATTGTGCTGCAGGAATCGCAGGCGATTCATTATCCAACCCATTAAAACTTTCACGTACAAAGGTGACAGGGTGAATAATTTTTTTTTGTCATACTTCATGGAGTGAATCTTAAGGATTTTTATTTCCAATTCATTGGAACCATCTGCTGTTTACAACTATAATTGATTTACCCCTTGCTATTCAACCTGTACAGCTGAAATATAGAACTTTTTGTTTCATTTAACTTCAGACTATAACCAATTCATATGAGAGCAGGGAATAAAGCTAAAAGCTTTACAAGGGGCTTCAGCTGCAAAGGAATTCATTCGCTACAGAAATTACAAAGAATTGGGACCAAGGAAATAAAAAACAAAGGATGGACTGAGAACAAGGACTATACAGATATTTTATATTCCAGGAATCAATCAAGAAATAGTCATCATATTTCACCTTCAAAAATCACTTGTATGCCATAGTGACTGAGGAAAATGAGGGTTCAACAAGTTCAGCCAGTTTACCTCCAAGAGTCATGATCTTCAAAAAAACGGGAGAGATACTAAAAAGATCACCAAGACTCACCTGAGACAAGAATCTCCTTCACCGTCTTTACCTTAAGACATGACCAAAGAAATCAATCTGAATTTTAAGACTAAAAGAAATCATTTTTCATAATCTTAACACCAAAAATGCAAAAACTATTAAACATCATCATGCACTTTCTCCAACACAGTCCATGACAGGTAAAGATCATAAGAACAGAATTTCAACACCCCAATGCAAATTCATCTTCCAACACATGGAATGAGTCTCAGCAGTCCCTGAACTGAACTGGTTGAGAGCTTGCCAGAGTAGAAAGGGTGACTGTGAACTCACTGGATCCTTACACTGGGCCTAGTGCTGCTCTTCACCATGTAGTTTGGCAAGTTGCTCTTCTACTGTGGGCTCCAAGCCCCCCTGCTCAGGAAGTTGCACATATTCAATGACGTACTCGGCGTGTCCCATGTCGTCGGTCTGCACCACTTCTCCGTGCTCCATGCTTGGCACCACGTGTCCGTCTTCGGTCACGATCAGCACGCTGGAGGAGAGGTCACCCATGCCCATGATTGGGTGCACCAGGGATCTCAGCGTCTCTGTGGGCGACGTCGTCACAAACGTGACCACGGGTCCCTGGTCAGACATGGCAGTCGTCTGAATGCTCGACACAACCGTTTCCAGATCCCCAGAGACAGCAGTTATTGGTATTCCTGAAGAAACAGTAGCTGGGATCCCTGATACAACAATAGCTGGTACCCCTGATGCATTTGATAATCCAGATACTATGGCATTTGGCTCTCCTGTGAAAACAGTCCTTGGCTCTGCCATGACAAAGCTACCCGACTGACTCGACGTGACAAATGTCATTTCTCCTGATAAGGATTCTAATGCTGCCCCAGCATCAGATATTGCAGTCAGAATTTCCGATTCTGATGCTACTGACTGCTGCCCAGATTCAGATAATTGTGTATGTCCCAGTTCAGCAGATGTAGATTCAGTTGAGAACTGAACC
Source organism: Darwinula stevensoni (assembly GCA_905338385.1). NCBI lineage: Eukaryota > Metazoa > Arthropoda > Ostracoda > Podocopida > Darwinulidae > Darwinula > Darwinula stevensoni. Next base: position 48,971 of record CAJPEV010001557.1, read on the forward strand.
AGGGTCTGTTCTGGAATGGCCACAGCTTGCAAATGTTCCAGGACTGGATGCTGGTTGTGTTCATGCTCTTGTTCATTGACTTGTTGAGTAGGTGCCTCCCCAGATGAATCTACATTCTTCAAATCTTCATGAGCAGAATGAGATTCACTGAATTTGTGCTGATCAGAGACTTCAACATTGTGACCTAGTAGTGGGCCTCCATCTCCCAAAGAAGTTTGATGGCAATGAGCCACAGAAGAAGCCATCAAGTGATCATGTCTCTTCTTTGGTGGCCCCCGGACAATCTGTTGAGGTTTTCCTCTCATCTCATTAACCTGAGACAGGTCAGCATCTGGGTCATCTACTGCCAAAGAGGTTGCAATGCCACTGGCCACCTTGTCAAGTGCCTCAGACTCAGATGATGGGGTCATGGATTCAGGAGGGGAGATCTTCTCCGGACTTTCTTGCCGCAATTCTTTGGGGTGCTTGGACCGCATATGTGCTTTCAAGTAAAAGCTCCGGTTGAACATAAGGGTGCAGTGGGGGCAAGGGAACTTAGTCTCTTTATGTCCTTTCTCTGATGAACAAAGTTGAGCTTTGACATGCCCATCAAGGGCACCACGGGTGTTGAAGCGAGCTCCACAAGTGCCACATTCATGAGTGACCCCATTTTCCCTCTCACCCTCATTGATGGGCTCGGCCACAACCACAAAGCGACACGTGATGCACTTGACGTGTGTTGTTGCTTCAGGAAGTTTGGTGTCAAACTTGACCAAAGGTGCAGTGACAGTGCTGAGCTTCCGAGGAGCATATGTGCCACAACGCTCACACACCGCAGTGATCTTTGACTTGTGGTAATTGAGGTAGTGTGCACGAAGAGCAGGCAGGTTCTGGTACATTCGCATCTCATTCTTAGATTGACATGTGTGACAAATCCAGTCGGTGCCAAACACCTTCATGGAATGGGGGTTTAGAGATGCTCCAGACACATCTGACTGGGAATCAATCCTAGATGATGACATCTTGGGGCTTTGAGGCACTGACTGCAGAACAAGATAGGCTACCTTGTTCTTGTCAGCTGATTTCTGAATGCGGCGCAGCTCATCAGCACTCATTGTTTTCTCCACAATCTTAACTTTGGAGCTGGGGTAGCTGGGCTTCACAATGCTGCCCAGTGTTGGGTATTTCTTGGCGACCTCATGGACAATTTTCTCCCGGTCAACGTGACTCAAATTTGGAGATGGTGTCTCACTGAACCGTACTTTCTTTGCAGTGCTCCCCGAACTTTTCTTCAGAATTGATTTGGTGCTTTCAGGCTCAGGAGTATGCATTTCTTCAGGTCTGCAAGGTGTTTCTTCCTCTTCCTCACCTGAGCTCTGGTCACCAGAGTCCCGCTTCATGACTTTGGCAATCTGCTCGGCATTCATCTCTCCCTTTCGCTTGCGCAGTGAAGGGATACGAATGACATCGGAACGTGAACCTGGATCAGGGTTCTCTGGTGTGTAGTCAATGGGTACAACTGGTGGTGGAGGGGGTGGTGATGGTTTTGGAGGAGTCACCTCAACCTCCTCCATGGGCAATGGTGGGTCATCCACTTCCTCTGCCTCTCGTATATCAGAGAACAGACCACCTCCATCACATCCTTCCATCTTCAGGCTGTCAGGGAAAGAGGAATTGTTTTTAAATAACTGAAACTGACATTGGCTTTGCAGCCTATAATAGGACTTTCCAGTCTGAAGTAAGAAAAATGCTCTATACTACTTGTCTTAACTGAAGGATGATCATAGAAATGCCTCTAAAATTGGCAATAAAAACTTATCATATAGTTGGTATTAAAAAAAATGGGTTCCTGGGAAGAAAAATGACCACTAGCAAGAATACCATATTAATAATAAATTTAAGAATTGCCAATATATGGTTTCCATGCATACTGACCTTGAAGAAGTTCTGAACTGGGAGGCCTTAAAACCTGATCCTCTTCCAAACAGAGGGATGAAGGGTTTCATAGTGTTGGCAGGATGACGCACCTTAGACTGAAGCACCTTTGGTGGACTCACCTGGAATCTAGCTCTGTGAAAACCCAAAAAAGAGGTTATGCAATGAGAACCATCAATTTCGCTAGACAAGGTAGGCAAACATGATGGGATGAATACAGACTGATCTAAAGCAGGGGATGCTGGTGAGGCAATGGCTGCCTGGGGGGATCCTGTCGAGATCCGCTTACGAGATCCCAGAAAGTGAACAAGGATGTTGATCTGGAGAAGTTTGGCCAGCTCATGGATCCGATCATAGGTTTCATCACGTATATCCAACTTCCCTGTATACATGAACCTAGGGAGACAGGGTTGTAACAATAAGGCCCTGGTTTAAGGGAAATTATATACCATTTTAGACCATTGCTAAAATTTTGGATTAAGCCTTGTCCTCTATGTAATTTAAAATTCACAAGGGGATTTATCTCAGTTTCCTTGAGCTCAGAGTAGAAGCTTGAACCATCTCTTCACAAAAAGAAACAAACAAAACCATGTATTGACCCTCCACAAAGGGTGCCATACAAATTTAAATGAGGGGATGAAAGTGTAGGAGTAAGAAAGGAGATGTTAAAATAGGAGTGTTAGGTAGCTGGAGAGAAGAAGTGTTCAGCATGCACTCCAGCACTCTTTAAAATGTTTTCCAATTTTCATAACACAATTTTAAATCAATTGCCTCAAAAAATAAATCTCCATATGTGTAATTCAAGGCTCTAATAATCACTCCACAACCATGAAAGCAGTGATATTTCAAAGAATACTGCTGAAAGCATTAAGCCTACTCATGATACCAGAGCAGCAGCACAGGAACCTTCACTTTGTTTTTGGAGAAAAAAGTTGGTGTATTGTTCAGAAGAGCAGAACAATGGAAACAAACCTAAGGATAGCAGTCAAAGATTCCTCATCAGCTTCAGCTGGAAGATGATATAATGATGTTCCATCTTTCAGCCTCTGATATGAATTGTCAAAGTAGGGACTGCAGGCAAACAGGATGAGGCTGTGGGCCTATTATGGGAAGACATTTACAAAGGCTTAAAAGACTGATAAGAACATCATACATTCACATTGATATTTGGGAAAGCCTCACTTAATGTTGAGGCTGAACCATAGGCCTGGTCTATACAAATAAGGGATTTAAAAAAAATGATGAGGTTAACATTTCACTTACCCGAAAAGTCCGTCCATCTGTGAGTTGCAAACTGGCATCACATTTGGTTCCTTCTTCAAATAAGGAAGTAAGTCGTTGAAGAACATACGAAGACCAGTTGTCAATCTTCAATGGCTTCATTCCTGAACGTGGTTAAAAAACTTAGGCCAAGGGCCTATGCCAAAAAACTAAGAAGCCAAGAGTGTCTCTTGGCAAGTTTTCTCTGAGAGTGGAGAAAAAGAAAAGATAGAGTAACCGAACAGATAAATACAGTCTACTGGATAGGTGTGGTCAGGGGAAGGGGTGTACAAAACCTTAGTTTCTATCCTAGAATAGGTGGCTATATAATTTTACCATGCAAAATGAAGTCAGCATTTTATTTTGTCAAACCTTAAAGTTGCTAGAAAAGGAAGCCTATGGCCTGGGTATATTTCTGCAGACTAGTAAACATTTTCTTCATCTCAAAATAAATTGTCTCCCAAGCTAATAAAATGACCTGCCATCATACCAAGTCACAAACATTGGCAAAGGCATGAAAAGCTATGAAGTTTCAGAACTAACAATTGACCAACAATAAATGTGCATAGTTTAAAGGAAGCACTAAGTAGAGGTGACAGCTTGCCAGTAACTCCAAAGCATGATTTCCCATATTCACTGTTTTCAAAAATGGAATGTTGTATGAAGTAATGGGTAAAAAAATTTAGTATTTTCATCACACTGAGACATTTCAGCAGTATCACCTGGTTGTGGGAGCTCTAGCATTTCATCACACAACCAACTCATAAAAAATAATCATTGCAATGGATCAACTACAGTGGTCCTCATTTCGATGGATGGTTGGTGAATCACATGCTGAGGAAAAGTTTGACTGACTCAAAGCTCCTTGTAGTGCAAAGGTACACAAGAACATAGACCCACACAAGGTCAAATTTTTACAGTGAAATTTGACAGCTAGAGTTCCAAAGAGAAACTTCATGAGGGCAAGATATTTCTTGATTTAAAAAAAATATTTAACCATAGTATCAGAAAACTGCTGACTGAGTAACAGCAAAACTTAATATTTCTCAAATGTTATCATGAGCAACAAAAAATATACATTCCCACTCCACTCATAAAATAAGCCTATAAATAAAACCCAATTTACAATCTCTTAAAACCTCAAACTACTTCACTTCTCAAGTCCAAAATGAGGACTTTGAGCTGTAGCAAGCCAATAAAGGCATGTATTTTTGTTTGGTCTTGGCCCAAAAAGCTTCAAACAGCTACTGAACATTCATATTGAACAGTTATACTGAAAATACTTATTCCTCATCAAATTGAAAACAAAATCCAAACTGAAAGTCTACCTAATCTGCAGATAATTAAATACAGCCAATACTAAATGTAAAAGTTTAAGGTATGAGAAACTTAGGTCTGAAAAGTGCCTTGTATTCAGAATTTAGATTGCACATGTACATGATCTTCTTCAATGGATTGGAAAACTATTACCAAGGACAAGAGCTCTCAAGAATCAGACTCTAATTAAACATTTAGGATATTTTTGGCCTTCAAGATAAATCAATTGCAAGAAACCAAGTGTAATGGGTTACAAGTTTTGGTTGGTCTAAGCATATGAGAGGCATAGATAAGGTGACCAGCCATCCCAATTTCAGATCACCTGTCCACGTGTCCTTCCATTGAACTTGCAGTATTAATACCAGTTCTAGGTCATATTTCAAGGACAATAATTGACAATACAATTACTCATATAATAATACATTCATATTCTTCTTAAAGAGGCAAGGGAAGTATTTATTGTTCAACCCACGTTCAACCCACCCACGAGACAGAAATCTGATACACCAATATTTGAATATTGGAACACCAACACTATTGAAAGTCTAACAAATGCCATGACTTACAGGCCCCAAAGAAGACTTCTCAAATGCGAAGCACAAAAAGTTAAACAGATGGAGGTTGCGAGCGGTTCGCAAGTGACGAAGATACATGAAATTTCAGGCATGAAGTGAATTACTGAAATCAACCGTGCTGGGCTAACATAACCAAACCGGACCATAGGTTTTGGAAACACTTCAAATACTCTAATGCTAAAATACGAAGGGTTTCATGGACACATTTCAGGGAATGGCCCACGTGGCTCAATCCTTCGAGAAAGCTCATCTTCTTCGCAGTTAGGGGAAGATTTAATGTCCCAAATCGTGCAGGGCCGATTTTCTTACATCTACCACAGGTCTTCGTATTGCCGATTAAGCCTTTGCATGGAGAAGGGTCGAGAAGCAAGGATAAAAGGCTTCACGACCTATCACAGACCCCTGATCAACTTAGGCCAAGAAGTTGAAAGCCGACTCGAGCGAACTCCCCCATGCTCTACGGCACTCTCAGTGTCATGGCGGAAAAAGCCAGCTTCTTCCGTTTCCATCGACAGATGTCGCTAGTGCGGGATCAAGATGGCAGCCGTCATAGGGTAGCGTGCTTAGCAATGAAGCGTGAAGTTTGTGATGGAACCCTTTGAAACATATGGAGTGAGCCAACTGTAATCCATGCTTTGAAAACCGAAGAACTTTTTGGCTTAATTAAATATTGTCTAAGCTTGACTTGGTGGTTATATGTATCTCTCTGATAAATATTCTGAAAGTGGTGCTCTAGAATCGCGTTTTTCCTCCAGCCGTTAGTAAAATGTAATGATAAAGTTCCTGTGTCTTAAAAATATATGTATTGTCTCTATCCCTGAACTCTCAAAGCAATTGGAAATTGGTATCTATTTTTGGTTCACAACCTATGCCTGAAAGGTCTTAATATGTTGTGCCCCCATTAAGATGGACAACTTGCCATTGTTAGCACGCAATACTACATGCATCATCTTCAGTATTGAAGGGTGTAGTGCACGCCCAAGTAAATAATTCAGAATTTCGAAATCTTCTGTGAACCATCTACAATATCACTGAATAATATCTGTGCATTTATTATATGTTGACCAACCTCACCTCATGTTTTTCCTCAGTTGCTTGCTAATCTGCTAGTTCCTGTCTAACAATTCATGTATTGACCAACATAGCTCACTCATTCTCTGACATGGCACTTATAAGGCTTTCCTTCTATCCTTTCCCATCCCACTACAAAGAATGAAGGTGCTGATATTGTGCCTTGTGAATGTTTCAAAATTATAATAGGCATAGGTATGAATAGGTTTGAAATCATGGTTCTACAGAGCAGTTATTTCAGTTCATTAGAATATATCGTGGTTTTGATCATATCTGTTTTAAGGGGAGCTATTACTTTTGACCCCTCTTACAGAAACAGGCTTTTACTACTCTCAAGAGCCTATTTTCCCCTGAAATATAGGCTTATTGAGTCTGGTTTCATCTCACATCTTCATTGAATTTTTTTTTCTGTCTTTTCCCTTCAGTTCAGCAGGTTGATCCAGTTGAAGCAAGGATGTTTTGTGGTTTGCTCTAGATATTGACGCTTTGGAGGAAAGTGAACCTTGGCCTTCTCTGTAATGCATAGAATCTCTTATAGAAATTCACAAATGTTTCAGTCAGCAATGAAGCCCTTGAAGATCGAAAACTGGGCATCATACATCTTGCAGCGACTCATGTCCTTGTTGGAGAAAGGAACCAAATGTGATGCTGTTTTGCAGCTTGCAGATGGGAAGTCATTCATGGTGAGTTTGAAAAAAAGTTGCAATAGTTTGGTAATTACTCTGCATTCTCAAATTTAGCCTCTTGGAATTTTTGTTTAATTCAGCAGAGGCGAAGAAAAGCAGATGTACAAAGTGGTATGATACTCCTGTGTGATAGTAATAAGGCTGCATGTCGTGAAACCTTTTTGTGCAGGGCTATTGATATTATAGTGTTATTGATATGCCAGTGAGAACTTTAATTGCCTTTCCATGCTCCTTCATTCTTGGATTGTAATGTTCTCCCTCATGCGAAGAATTACAGAAGCTAAGATGGTGATGCTGTTCTCTCAGATACACATAAGATTGGTCATTTGAAGTTCAATTTCTTTGTAGCTCAATAGGCCCTTTCTTACTGATTCATGAATCTGACATATTTCCCTTTGCAGGCCCACTCTCTGATCCTGTTCACCTGCAGTCCCTATTTTGACAAACCACATCATAAGCTCAATGATGGGTCATCAGTATTTCTTCTACCTCCTGAGACTGATGATGAGTCTCTTGTTGCCATCCTCAGGTGCATTTGTCATTTCGCTTTTGCAAGATTTGACTTTTTAAATTTAGACTTTGGTCAGCAAAAAGTTTGGTCGTTCTCAGAATGAATAGTACTTCAAAAGTTCATTGTTGTGCTCATGAGGCAATGTCACCTGTGTGCAATAATAGTTTAAATTTGCCCTGACATTAGATGATTCACCCATAGGTTCATGTACACGGGGAAGCTTGACATCTCCCATGAGAATTTCACTCGGATTCACAAACTGGCCAAGATTCTGCAAATGCACATTCTCGTCCAGTTTCTGGCCTCGATCAAACGTAGCCCGGTGGCATCGACCCGAAGTCCTCAGGTGCCCAAGAGTGCTCATACTGCTGATATGTATGTCTTCCTTAATCTCACTTTGACTTCTTCCACTTTTTATTCCATGCATCCAAGTAAATTAGGCATGCCACTACAATCATATATATTTTTGTTTTCAGGTGTTGAAGGCATGGGCTTAAGATATGTTTGCACACAGAAATTAGCATGCAAATTTGCCTTAGTCATTGAATTGCTTTGTTTCTGGATGCTTCATGGCATAAGTTCCTGTTTGATTCTCATTCTAACACTTAGTTGATGCCATACAGCTTGTGTCAAATGTCATTTTGCTTTTGTTTTCTTTTGCAATATTTCTCTGAGACAATATAGGTTTTATTTTAGGTGAACCCTTGTAGAATCTTTTGAAGAGAAGTCATAGAGTGTAACTATTTGGACAGTATATGTTGGCTTTACAAAAAAATTAGGTAGGAGTAGATCCCTAAAGAAAAGGCATAGATGCCTTGAATGTCTCAGTAAAGTCCAGCATGGTATTATGACATCCCATAAGAGATGCTACATAGATGCACATTGGGTAATGTTGCATTCTGTACTGCTTCTTGCATTTTTGTTAATGACTGCAACAGTCTTCTCTGAATTCATTGTTCCACAACATAGTGAAACCTGGAAGTCAAACCCAAGCTCTTCAGCAGTTTCTTGGGTGAAGATATGGCACTCATAAGGAGTTTTAGTCAATAGCACCCATTGCAAGCTCATATTTAGGTGCACAATCCTTTATTTAGGTTTGTAAGACATATATATTTATACAGTTTTAGACTTCGCTGAAGGAAATAACTTCTGGTTTCATAATATGCCTTCTGTTTACCTAGAGTGCAATATACAGATTTAGGAGCAATATGAATAGGGACTTTCATGTTTCCATAGGTGTACAAATTCCATGTGAACTACATGAGGCAATTCTGAATACCTGTATTGAGTGGTGATTCACACATTAAGATGCTTCAAATCATGCCTTGCTTTTTGACGAGTAAGGGAATAGTCCAATTTTTCCTATATCTGCCTGTTTTTCATGGGCCATATATAATATTTAACAATGCCTCACTTGAATCTCTATTGCTATAGATTGCTGGAAATTTTTTCACATGGATCAATGTTTAAAAGAAGAGTAATCCTGATAGGATAAGATATCTCTAATTTCCTGAGGGAGTGCCTGTCAGGTTTGCATGGCAAGTGATGTTACATTGGCATGGTGTTGTTGAAATTTGCAGGCTTTAGTTGAATTTTGAAAGATAAGTTCAATGCCACATCTAATATTATCCTCAAAAGTGTCCAGTTCCTAAAGGCATTCATGTAGAAAGATGCAGTGAAAATATATTTTATTGTTCTAATGAATTCCTTCATGAATTTCTTCTGAAAGGTACATGTTCTCACTCTCCCCATTCTCATTCAGGGGACTTATGCAAGTCTTCAACAGATATTAATAAGCATATTTGTATCCATTTTTTCGCAGGATGTGGTATATCTCTTAACTCATTTAGTGCCCTTTCTGCCTATCTTTTTATTTCCCAGCATGAAGACACAGTCTGTAAGAAGTCAGCCAATGGATGAGAGTCCTTGTCACCCACCAAAACCATCACCCATCGACTACATGCCAGAAAACCGAGACCAACCTCCAGGTGTCATTCGCATCCCTTCTCTCCGCAAGCGTAAAAGGGAAATGAATGCCAAGCAGATCACGAAGGTCCTGGAACGCCACCCAGATGACTCACCCTCGGGTGAAGAGGAGGAAGGTGAGGAGGAGGAGGGCAAGGAAGAGGAGGATGTGAATGATACCCCAAAGCAATTGTTACCTCCACCAGTGAACTCAAAGAGTCATGTGCCTGGAAACACAAATTCAGAGACTCCAGGGACTATAGCAAAGAAGATGCTCATAGTCAAGACACCATCGCAAAACCTCGGTCAAGTTGACCAAAAGAAAATTTTGACTGAGATTGCCAAGCAATTCCCTAAGTTGGGTGGAATTGCAAAGCCTGGTTCTTCTTCTTCAAAACTGAAGATTGTGGAAAGGAGAATGAGTGCCGATGAACTTCGCCACATTCAGCAATCAACAGACAAAAAAAATGTGGCCTATCTTGTGCTCTCACCAGACTCCCAGCATCCCAAAGCCCCATCACAAAAGACCGAATCACAGTCGGGGCCATCGAAGACGATCCCAGACCTCCTTTCCATGAAGGCATTTGATGCCGACTGGATCTGTCGGATGTGTCAACAGGAACAGAATCAGTTGAGGGCATACCAATCCCTGGCTGGCCTCCGGGCACATTGCCGCGAATACCACAGTTCAAAGATAACTGTGGTGTGTGAGCGATGTGGCATTTATGCACCCAAGAGGCTCAGCACCATCACTGCACCTTTGATCAAGTTTGACACCAAATTCCCCAAGGGAAGGAGATGTAAGAAATGCATCACCTGCCGGTTTGTGGTAGTTACTGAACCTTTCACTGAAGGGGAAAGTGAAATTGAATGATTGGAGTTTCATCTCTTTATAAACATGCAAAGTTCAAAGTTCTTCAATTTCATTTCAGTTATTTCTCATTGATGACATGAATTATTAGGATGTGGTATACCTCATAACTCCTGATAATGAATTATGTGAGAGACATGATGTCAAGAGTGAAATTACGATGACAGCAATATAGAAATTGTGTATTTGGCACCTGTGCTTTCCACAACTGTTAATTCAACGTCAAGAAGACGTACAATTTCATTCAGAGACTTTACATTTGACTCCAATTCCAAAAGATGCAGACTTAAGGATTTTTTTCCATCATTCATGCTGAATGAAGATTGGCTCTTTATACTTTCAGACAGGAGGGGACTTGATCTGGTTCTGGTGTTTCAGTAGCAAAGGATCACATTTGTGGGTTACATTCCAGTATGGTGCATCACTTTCAAAAGCTTTCTGAAACTCTCAAGGTGCTATTTCCCAGGAAGCTTGCAGCAAAGTAATATTTCAATGGACCTTTTTTATTTACTGTGATCATATACAGTTTCCAGTACCCAGAAAGTAATAGGCTTCATTCTGTTTGCAGAGTTGAAGGAGGAGTCATTATTGATCACTGCTAGACTTTAATACTCAAATTTATCCATGTCACAATTTGTCTGCAGAAATTGTCTACTTAAATCTTCCCGGAAAAATTTTTCTCATTGGCTTATCCAGGATTGATGGCTCACAAAGTGCAATGTTCATGGTTCCCCATTGTTTGGGGAGTTTACTAAATTTAAGGATACAAGTGTAGTGATTTCAAGAACCTTGTGTCTCAAATTCTTATAGTTCTTGTTGCGTTTTTGGATCAAATTGCCTAGTGTGATTCTTTGAAGTTCTGAATTTTGCGTTCGCTGACCTGCTTCAACATCGGTGTCATTTTCTTTCATTTATTTACTTGTATTAGAAAATTTCAGTAATCAGTATTTCAGCAAGACTGGTCGCCGCCGTGAAGATCTTGCTATCTTACCTATTTAGCGTGTTTAACTTTTCAACGCCCTCTATCGCAAAAGATGGGAGAAAAACGGAAGCCCGCCACCGCCACCGAAATCGATCCTGGTTTCTTTGCCCTCTCCCCGCATCACAGCTTTCATTTCCTTCTTGTGCGGTAGATTTGCTTATATTGATATATTAGACTAGTCGAAAGCCCGTGTTCAGACAGTGAATGTGGATTTTTTGTTTCACTGGATGGTGATTGCTGGAAAAAAAATAGTTCTCACGGCTATCACTTTGGAAATCACGGCTAAACGCACTGGGAAAATGCCACCGAGCCAAACCCTTGCCGAATGTCTTTGCCGCTGATCGTATTCGGAATGTCTCATTTGCTCAGAGTACGCGGGAACGTTCGGCCTCGGTAATTCGTACTTGAGAGGGATCGACATCAGTATCGATCCCAGACGCGATTCGCTTTCTCCTACGATCATGGATGCGAGGGAATTTTCCTGTTGTTTTTCTATCGACGTGTTTGTGGCATGATAAGGGAATTATTTTTGTAGGGGAAAAAACTTGATAATTTAGGCCAAAAAAAAAATTATTTGTCCGTAAAAGCCCCAAGGGACAGAATAAAGACGCACTCAGACAGGCATGAAAATGCACGATAAACACGAAATTTCAATCGCAACCATATCTTATGAGGCAATATTCTATTATTGGAAAGCGAACCCATTCGGCACAACAGCATCGGGTCAGCGTTGAGCGTAGACTGAGTTTTCAATGTAGGAATGTTCCCAGTAAACATAGCGTTGTGGGAGCGTTCCCCTAGAGTCAATACAATGTCATCGATGTTGAAGGTCCCTCCCCGCGCCCCCCCCCCCCTCAGGGCGGTCCTGGTTACCACCCTAGTAACACCAAATACTGGCTCAATGCTGGACCAACATCGAGCACGATGTCTTGACATCTTGTCATTGCCAATACGGTTTAAATATTGGCTTCCTGGTATTGCCATTCCATCATGGATCCAATATCCAATGACACGATGGTCCATTGTGTCCAAGTTTCGCGGATAATTTTTTTGCGGAAATTTTGAAGTTCTCCTCTTAGCCGCGAAATGAAGGTATGGATCTCGCTTTTTGCTCAGTACGCTAAAGTGCACTTCTCTCTTTCCATAGAATCATCCCTCACAGGAGTGTTTAGTACCTCACCATATGTTTTTCTTGGTCTCATTATAGCAATCAATAAAATCGGACACTTAATCATTTATTATCCCCATATTCGAGACAGAACCATGGAGCCCAGGTGATAAACAAGCTCATCCTCCGTATGAGAACCCTTGCATGCCGGTTAACTAAAGCTTGAAAGGAGTTTCTTAATGCTCTTTTACGTACGGTGGCTCTGACCTTTGTGTTCTCATCTCTGGGAGCAGAATGATCATTCTTTTACCAGGGGAGGAAAGGTGGATTCGAGTAAACTGCAGAGCAGAAAAGGGAGGACAGACCCTTGGAACGTACCAAAATTAGTACATTCAGAAATATATTGTTTAGAGGATCAATAGGACTCTACTGTATACTCTCAGTCCCTGAAAGATCTGCTGGTAGGTCGGCTCCTTAGAGGTTAGAAAATTCCTCACAGTTTTCGTCTCAATTGTAATACCCCTTCACCAGACCCATTAGTAGCATGTTGAAAATAAATTCATAGAAGTTATCCTTAATCGACAAATAAGATGAAATTTCGCAAGTCACTATCAAAGACATCTGTCTTCCCCGAGTTACCTGCGGCATCACCCCCGGATTTATCGCTCATGCAGGATAGCCATGCACACCCTCACAGGGCGGTTGACACGATGTCATTCTCGAAAGAGATATCAGAGCCCATATCTCAGTGCGCCGTGAAGTGAGGAAGGCGAATTAGGCACTAAAAAGCCAGGTTCTTTCCGCAAAACATAAAGGTATAATAACGTATAATAAAGGTATAATCCGATTCCATCGAGAGTCATAAAATACTTCATAATTCACCGGCCAGGCGGCGTTCGCATAATATGCAGGAATTCGTATTCCACTCCCTGATGCATTTTGGACCGAGGACATGGACTTTCATCTTGTGTTTTCATTGTTGAGTTACTCATGAACGACCCTGCTGATGGTTCCCTTGAACGCCGGAGGTCGGCATGCAAATAATATCTTGCTGGGTGGATATTCCATTTTCGAAAAATGAGTAACTTTAAGAAAGGACCTTCTTATTACGTTCTGGTCATGCGTTAGGTTTTATGCCAGAAATTCACGTCTTTCCTCGCCTCTCACGCCTGTTTCCATCGTAAACGATGCCTAAGAGTGCACTTAGGAAAAAGGGGCCATCCTTTCAAGAAACACTAAAGAATTATCATTTTGCATTTCACGAAAAAAAGTTTCACGCAAATCTCCACGTCACATTGAACATGCATCACTAAACGCCAACGCAATCGTCCTTTATTTCCCATAGACTGCCCGTCTATATCCCTCTGACCCGCGACGGTCTTCGCCGTCTTCACCGTGACGCGACGGAATCCACGAATTCAGACGAGACATCGATCGCCTCTCCTGGCATTCCCACTTTTTTCTCGTTCGGCTCGGGTTTTTTTCCGGCGAGCAGACGACAGGACGCACGAATATTTTTTTTTTTTTACACCGCCTTCTTTCTCCTTCCCCCTTCTCCCCTTCCATTTCGTCGTCAAGATCCGGTTTTTTTATGCGACTGGAAAAAGAGAGACGGTCTTTTTTTGTCCCTTCGCTCTCGAAAATCCCGTCCCTCTGTCGCGTATCGAAATCCTTCTCGTCTTCTACTCGCGGCGTTTCCGCCGTCTGCCGATGGTTCTTCGGCATTTGTACCCGAAAGATCGCGTCGGCCATCGGTGGACCTTTCCATCGATTTCTTTTCCGGCTGGATTTTCCCGAAACCGTCTGCATCGAGGCCTAAACCCTCCGCGATTCGCATCTTCCGTCAAGTATATCGAACCGATTTCATTCTGAGCCCATGCATGAGGAAGGAAAGCCTCCTTTGCGGATGAGATCAACGGGGGAGGCATTCCCCCGAAAGGAATTCTTCAAACAGGGGAGGGAGAGGGAGAGG
>CAJPEV010001558.1:0-63190 GCA_905338385.1 Darwinula stevensoni
GGGGGGCGCGGGGGGGGGGGGGGGGGGGGGGGGGGGAACAATGAAATTGACCTCAAAAAGCGCGAATTGGTGTTTTCCGCAACCCTGGGAAATAGAAGCTTTAAATTTTCTGGCGCGATTCTGTTTTGAGGGAAAGAAGTATGCCCGATTTCGTTCTTCTAGTTCAGGGGTCGGGAACCTATGGTTCATGAGTCAAATTTGGCTCACAAGCCCACAAAAGTTTGGCTCATTGAGCCTGCCTGCAAATCATGGTTGTTTCACATTTTTCTCATGTATTAGCTGGCAACTTCAGGAAAAATTCTGTTGCTATGAAAATGTTTCGCTCACAAGCACTTAATATGACTCACATGGCCAAAACGGTTCCCAACCCCTGCTCTAGATGCTCTAATGAATACAATGAGGTTGAATTTTGTCAGGAAGGGATTGAAGAAAGGTAATAGGCCTACCGCACCTATTGATGCTTGGGCGTCTGTCCGTCCGCCTCCGTATGGGCCTTGCCTTCTTCATGCCTTGCTCTGGATGTCTGTCTTTCGCTCTCGAGCCGTCATCTGTAGGAGGAGGAGATGGATGGCTCGAGAGGACGAAAGAATACCAGGGAACGGCTGGGAATAGAACCCGGACCTCCTACTTGCACGATCAGGTTTGCACCAGCGAATCCGAATTCAATCGCACTCTCAGTTCCATCCCTAACCCTACACGGCCATCGTGGCTATCGGATCCATTCTCGAGAACGGGAGAGAGCGGCTGCTGCGCAGAGCGTTGAAAGGGCTGCTCAAAGTACTCGTGAATCCCCGACAGTGCTGCACGCTTAGCTTAAGCCGACCCGAAGTGGATATCTTCCGCGCAGCTAGCCTATATAACAATAGCCGACGTTCTCCGTCTGTCTTGTCCGTCTGTACGCCGGAGGCCTGCACGGGTCGACTTTTTCGAACTCGATCCGATCGGCCCGATTCGAATAGTGGTTCTACCCGACCCGAAACTCGATCGCTGGACCTGGGGTCGCGTCGGGCTGATCCGGCCGGCCCGCATCCCTCTCGGGACTCTAAGCTCCAGAACTCCGGGTCTCAAGGCTCGTCCTGTTTCTAAGCGGCTCTGTTGACTCTTCCAGCCGTCCCGTGGCGTCACGTTCGTCCTGGCCTGTCCAGCTGCGTGCGCGAAAGTGATTTCATTTGATGACGGGATGGCGTCGAGCGCCGAGGGAACGAAGTTTCCATTTTCCAGCAGCTGTAAGGTGCTGGAGAAAAAGTTCCCCCTGCGTTTCGCCTGCACCCAAATGGAAACTTGATTGCGGGGTCGATCCGATTCGTACATAACATGGACCTACTTAGTGAAACGACCCAAATATCACATTTAGAGGTCCATGACCAAGACCAAGACCTAGGCCTACTCGACCTTCGGCTCCTAGGCTGCACGGCTCCACTGTTCCTGGATATGCGTGACACCTACGACAGTGAAACCTTTGTAATACGGCCACAAGGGGGACTTCTTAATTTCGGCTGATTCTGACAGGTGGCCGGTATAAAAGGGGAATTTTTTCTGGTTTTTCCTCTGGGCAAACTTAGAGGTACCTGGCAGTCAGTTTTCTAAGAAATTTAAACACGTATCCACCAAAGCTACCGTAGTCTGATTTTGTTGGATTTTTAAAAACTTTTATGTACACCGAGAGAAATTTGAAGACCCTGAGTTCATTGACAGGTCTTTAATGCTTGTTTGACGCGCGCTCATTTTGCGTAAGCACACTCGCTCCTGCAGAGACGCTTCGAGCTTTCTGATCACGTCAAGTGACTCCTGCATCCATCCCCTTTCTTTGCCAAATGGCACTTAAGCTTCTCCGCGGCACTCAATGGCCTTGAAGAAAGGTCGTAAGATACACGGAAGAACTAGGTCAACGCTCTGATGATCGTTTTCACACTATCGAAACTCCGAAGATGTGACCTTGACAATCAAGCAACGGGTCAATTCAATTTGGGATTAGGGAGGGAGAGCGGAAAGGGAAGCGAGAGGGAGGATAGGTGGGTGACTATAAGACAGGGAAATGAAGAGGAAGAAAATCTACCAGCAATCTTCCTTCCTATATTCTGTCCGGATTAAAGAGTGGCCGGCACAGAGAGGGTCTGTAAATCCTCGACCGTTGGCCGCGTTAGACAGGTGGCCGGATAAAACAGGTTATTTCAACATTGAGACCATGGAGCTAACGATTGGGACTGAGCATTTCTGGCCGCAAATGGGAGGTGGCCGTAATATCAAGGTGGCCGAATCCACAGGTTTCACTGTACTTTTCTCGTTCTTTCTTCATTTCTTTTCTTCTCTCTTCTCTTCTTTTCTTCTTCTCTCTTCTCTTTTTTCTTCTCTCTTCCTCTCTGCTTCTCTCTTCTCTTCTCTCTACTTTTTCTGACTCTTCATCGGACGTCACCCAAACGTTCTTCTTTCTCCGAATCCAATCAGAAAAGCCAAAAGTAATGAAGGAAACAGCATCTCCTACGATGGCTCCCACGAGACCGAGGGCAAAGTGGAGCCCCATGCCGGCTCCCAGGAAAGAGTCGAGCACCATGTTCCCCGCGCCGGCTCCCACAGTGACCACGCCCGCTGCAGTCCCTGTGAAGTCAATCGGCCAATGAGGAGTTGAGCTTAACTTGGTCTATACAAATTAGAGTCCCACTACGAATGAGCCCCTAAGTTTCTTCTTCAGTTCATGGAAATACTCACCTTTCTTCGTTTCTTTTTCCATTGAAACATCTCTTCTGCCTCCATCACGTGTTTTGTGATATCTCTCAGGTTTCGAATCTTCCTGCTTCTCTCTGTCAGCTGTTGCGCATAGCAATCCATTGGCCTCCACTATTCATGGTGAATTGAACACTTTTGAAAATTTCCTGGTAGATTATATGGAATATATTGATCATTCTGGTTTACTTCGAAGACGCTCACATTCTTTCTCAAGGTGTTCGCACATTTTGCATTTCCCTGTCATTTTCAGAACTCTGAAGAAATCCTGGATATTGCTTGGCGAGATTCTTTGTAATAGCTTCATCAAAAGAATGACTTTCCTCTCTTTTTGCTCCCATGGCGTCACGATTTCGTCCAAATCTCCGGAGAGTAGAATTCCCCTCGAGAACAGGGGACCTGCGAGACTCTCGGGGTCCAATTGGTCGCACAGGTACTCCCATTTCATGAGGAAGAATTCTTGCAGGGACTTTGGTCGCTCACCCTTTGCTATAGAGATGGAGGCATAGGAAAGTTTAGACTAGAGGTGACATTTTATTTTATACAACCTAATGATAATTTTAGGGAAAAAGAAAGTTAACTCATCCGTTTCTCTATGTTGCTGCTCAGTTTTATTTTGCGTGAACCATCCTTCACATGTACCTCTACATTTTATTATGTTCGGCCAACTATTCTCGATATCGGAGGCAAGAAAGACAGTTTTCATCATTGTTTCTTTGCCAGGTAGCAACTTACCAACATACATTCTTGCCGCAAGACGTCCTTGACCTGCAGTTCGAAGAACATTCATAAATGTGCCGAAAGAACTCTTATTTGGAGGCAGATGATCTCCCAGATACGAAACCTGAAAACGAATATTCAACGACAGAAAATCCATTAAAAATGCAGACTTTACTTCATAATTCCACACCGGTTCCATTTATTCATTCCCTCACTTTTTCAGAATAATTTTTTCCTAACATCATCAGACAACCCCCAACGTTCCAATGTTCCTAATTTCCACAAGTCTTTTAGAGTTTCGTCAATATTTATCCACGTGAAGTCTTCTCTGTAAGTCTTTATGACAATGGGAATGTCCGGAAGTGTACCTTCTGGTAACATGGCATCTTCATCACAGGACACCACAGATGAAAAGTGAAAGTTCAGCCGAGTAAAAACGTTTAACATGTGCATTATATGGGCATAAACAGAAAGAAGTCCATATAGATAGAGAACCCAAAATAAACATGATACAGAAATCAACTTATTATCGCCACCATTAGAGATTACACTCTATGGACCTGTCAGTCATGAGGCGAAATACATGATTCATTGCCTACTGAAAGATTTGCTATTTGTAGTCACTGATTTCATTCGGATGCTTGAAATGTCCTTTTACCCTTTAATGCATGATTTTTTCTTTTTCGGTGATAAAAATCAGGTAGGTTTCACTAACGTCCTAGAACACGGATCAAGTTGAAAAAAAGTTTTAGATCAAATTTGTAAGCAGAAGACCCGAAAATGTTATTGTAGCTCATTTGCTACTAACAACATTTTCAGCTTTCTAACCCACGCTGCATGGATGCTGGAGAGTTCAATCGGTCAGTCAACATTCGTACATACCTCAACACAAAAGAAAATGCCAAATTACGGAAGAGCCTGGACCCTGGATGAAGGTAAAGTTGAAGAAAATTAAAAGAACATGTCAAAAACGTCTATCTGACATTTTACGAAGCCAGATTGGTTTCAATTTAATTGTCACGAGGAATGTATGGCACCTGGCGACAGCATAGTTGCTAGGTATAAGGACCGGACTGTTGCACATTTGCTACGAACAGATTTACCTGAGGAACCAGATTTATCTGTGCGTTCTAGACATGTTTATTTGATATGTAGCATATCTCCTACGTCATGCATTAAATGGTTAAGCTTTGCGGACAAAGGGACGGCTGCTGTCCAGCAGAAAATATTTTCTCATGTCCTAAAGGTACAATGCTGTATCGCAACATTTTGTAAAAAATATTATTATACTACGCCAAAAATGGCTTCTCTGACAACAACTTTTTATTACAACGGTTTCCATACTTAGCAAGCGAGAGTTTGCGAGCTACGTAGAAAAAATCTGACTGGGTAGCCACATTTTTTACATGGCGCTTACATGGGAGATAATCCATACGATAAAGGTTAAGTAATGAAAATTATTATTTGAAGGATGAATTTGTTTGCCCTTTGGAAAAACAAACTCGTAATACACGTCCCTTTGCGGCTTTAGGATTTAAGCAAATCTCATACCCATTAATGCATTGTACTCCTAGGTATTTGCAGAATGCTTATTTTAAAACAAGGAATAGAGATATCAAGATTCGAAAAAATATTTGTTGGGACAATAAGTTACTGTTGATTATGAAACGTCAATAGAAGATCTCGGAGTTAGAAGCAGTAAATTAGGCAGTTATCTGTCATCAAAGTTCCTCATGAAGTTATATGTCTTTCCGTCAATTTCAACTAATTTCTGAAAGTTTTCATTGGTAGCTCATGTGATTTCATATTTCTTGTTTGGGACAGTGGGATTGGGGGGGGGGACTTTTAGCATCTAAAATAGCTCATGAACGTTTTCAAAAACGTTCTAACTGTTCAGAGGTTTTTGGACTTTCAATGCTCAAGTATGAGCAACTTTGTGACACTCAGTTAAGCTTGAACACCAAAATCCTTTATGAAGTTCCCGAAGGAACATAGTTGAACGTTAAATATAAAGTTTTTTCATGCAAAATATTTGCAATTTCTTTATGGCAAGAGCCAGGAAATCTAAAAGTGGCTCGGTGTTGAAATGGCTTTTTGACAGAATCCTAACATATGTTCTTTGAAATATTTTTGGGAAGTTATGAACAATTCAAATCAAGTTCCTGAAAACTGCTCATCGAACGCATAATTTCAACGTTCTTGGACACTAAATTTCTTACATTTGGAGTAAAAGAGAGGCTTCTGAGAATGTTCGTTCACCTGCTCTACCTGCAATTGGGCGTGCCTAGAACATTACTTGAATGTCATGCAGGAGCGATTAAGATTTGGATATTTGGATGATGCGAGATGCCGTGTGCAATGCTCAATCAAAGAGGCAGGTCATGGAAAGACCGCACATGGACATTCTCGCTGATGATGGCATTAAAGACGCATTAGAATTTCGGATCCAGTCTGTTTAAATACGTCCTTGTTAAGATGGTTCAAGAAACTCCAGATTGGCCTAACGTTGCGCTCCTTTACAGGGATATTTCACGAATCCCAAGATTTTTTTCATGGTAAAAGAGGGATCTGAAGGAGTACACCCATACAAAGTAATTTAAAATTCAAAACCTAATTCAATAAATCATTTATATTACTATAAAAGAATGTCCATCACTGAACAAAAATAATATTTCATTCAAATTTGAAGGGCTTCAAGGGGTATGGTTTGATTAAATTAGATTGAGTCCAGTTGGATGAGTTTTGAAAATATGAGCAATTCTTCAAAATACATATTACAGTGCAAGAAATAAAAAGGTGCGACATTTCAAGGAGTTCTGATTTTGAAGAGAAACTAAAAGAATTCGAAGAGTATTCAACAGAGACAACATAGGATATTTTTTCATGAATATTAAACTGACAATATTCCCTCATGATCTTCCATTTTGCACACAATTTTGCTTTATCTGATCAAAACCTATCTTCCTTAATGGAAGATTTGGAATGTAAATATTCATATTCGCATACGGATTAGTAAAATAATCTAAAATTTCCTCAGGTTTCAATTCCTTCGAATTTGATTAGAAGCTATATTTTTCCGTTTCTCAAGTAGTAAAAATAAAAAAAGACTTAAATAAAATCGGTTAATTACTGGGAAACCTAAACCTAACCTGAGCAAGCATAAATATTTTTATGAGTCGATTTTTCTATTTAAAAAATTGCTTTGAGTTCAGCATACATTACTCTTTCAAAAATAAGCATAGCATGATTGTTGCATTTGAGACCGAAACAAGCTAGACTCCTTTAACCCATCTGCATCGTAAGATGTACTGGTACACGTCATCTCATGTTCTTCCAGTAAGCCTAAGGCACAGAGAGACATTGGTAAGTAGGCCTACCGCGTCAGACTTAGGTAGCATAATTTTAGGTCAGATAGACCACAAAGTCACTGGATGTAAATTGGTTAATGCTCAGCTTGATTTCAGGGCAGACTTAAAAATCAGTTTCCAATAAAATTCGTCAACTAAGATGGTATTTCCCAAGTTGTTTTTTTTTATTTATTCGCTGTTCAGCAAATTAGGAGCGAGCGACTCCTTGGATCCGCTGATGGAACTCTGTTTTCATTAGCTATTTGATTTACGAATGAAAAATTATTTAACATTTTCGCCTTCTATCAGTCGCTAAAATATACTGATCTCCTATCGCACTTAAGAATCGAGAGGTAGGCATTGGTGAAAAGAGCACCTTGCCCACTATTCAGAACAACGCAACCATTATCAATAAATACTTGATCTAACAGAGAATATGCGAGATGTGGATTACTACAACGGATATGGAACTTTTCTTATGGATTCATTACGCTTCAAATGCAGGAGCAAGCCATCCAACCCCTTCCCACATTTCTATCCTCTTGATCACCAATAAAGATATTGACGATTGTATCTGTCTCAACCTGAGTTGTAAGATCACGCCATTTGAAATAAGATTCTCCGAAGTTGGAAGGTCGGTTCTCCGCTGCATTCATCCAGTTCATCCAGTCCTCCACGAGAGTGCTCATCGTCAGGAGTGGACCTATACTCATTTGCTTGATCCTTTTTAGCATTTCACAGTCAATTCCCCAAACTCGTGCGAGGTCCAAATAATTTTGCTCTCGCTTTCTCCACTGCGCCGCCATATTCTCGATACCTTCTAGAGTAGGAAACCTACAAAGTTTCCATACACTAATGAGCAACTATATCAGGCATGACTCTGACATGGAGGTCTACAAAAGGACTTGTGAATAGTCTTAGTTAGAAGTTATCAGCGTCTTTACTTAAAATGAAGTGCTTTTCATTACATTTTTCTGAACTTCAGGGTAACTTTAGACTGATAACGTCTTGAAACTTACAATTTGCTTAGGGCATTGGTGAAGTCAGACATCCGTGCATCGATTCTGTCCCCTGTAAACGAAACACGGAATTACAAAATGGTTTGCTATTATTATAATTTTTTATCATACCACAAAATATAAAATAAAAAAACCATTATGCTTGTGGAAGGTTTTAACCCTGACCTAGACAAAGTATTTTTGTGGAAAAATGAAAAGGACAACATATTTGAATATATTTTCTTTTTCTTTTCATTCCTTTAAATTTCCTTCGCATGAGTAAAAATTGAAACATTTGGTTTTTGGATCTATGGAAAATGAATCTATGGAAGGGCACATAAAATGCTTAGAAAATTTAGAAAATACTTCCGGAATAATGGTATGAAACCTCCCCTGGAAAGTCCAATGGACTCCTGTTGCCCGGCTATTGGGTAAATCATTTGGAAGCACTATTGAAACCAAAGAAATTGTGAGAAATCGAGCCTTCATAATATATATTATTTAACTGTACATGGACATAAGGGACTACACTGGCCTACACTGGACATTCAGGTATATTTATCACTCGCGCTGGTCCACAATCTTCTTCCCGTGAGCGAACTTTATTTTCACCCACATCTATTTGCAATACCTACCTCTTCACTAATTTTCTCATCCATTTGGTAAAAATTCAATTTCTCTTAAGAGATTGAGTTTTGACTCAGGTCATGGTTTGTCTCTCGAGATCAACATTTTCACCTGCAGATCCTGGCACATGGATGGCTTGCAATTAGGGTTCAGGAAGGCTAGAAAAGGTTGCCGGTTATATGAGGAAAACGTGGTATAAACTAGAATTCACACACCCAGAGTTTTTCGAGCATTCTTACGTTGCCCTCGAAGTTTTCTGGCGACATGATCCTGTTCATCGATTGTTAGCAGGTCCAGAAAGCTATCGAAATTCCTTGCATTGATCTCGTTCACTAATTTGGCCAGAAAGATGACTACTTGATCCTTCTTTGGTACTTTCGAAATGTAACTCTGGTCTTCTTCAGGAAGGAGTCTTGACAGATAGCTGTGTATTGCCACCTTTTCATGAACCAAGCTGGTCTTCAATGTCTCCCAGTTCGCTCTAAGAAGACCTCCTAATAACCTTGATGGTCCTCCTCTCACCTCGGACTATATCATGGAAACACATACATGAGCACCTTCAAACCACGAGAGGAAGGAGTTTAATTTAGAATTTAATTTAGAATTAAAATTTAGTTTAATTTAGACTTTCTCATTCGATATTCACTGACAGGGAACAGTTGTAACTCACCATGCCTTGAAAGAAGTCCACGACGTCCTTCCTTCCAATGTGATTTAGGGCTTCGAGGAAGACGTCGAAGTATCTTTGCGGATCCTTGGTGAAGAGAACTTGGAAGAGCTTGTCAAACTTCGTCTTTGGGCCTTTTAATTCTCGGATCCCTCTTTCTTCTTGCACGGTGAAGACACCCTTCTCTGTCAAGCTTCGAAGCAGCTCATCACAATCCACATTATAATAATCTCTTATCTTCATGCGATTCTCTATGATCCTTTTCCACGATTTTGGCTGGTTGTCCATCCTCAGAAACCTTGAATGTGTTTCTGACACCCACAATCCTTATCGATGCACTGTCGAGTCTGGTGCACCATTCCTGAGGTAAAGGCTTATGCCCAATGTTTGAAGTAATGCCCTTGAACTGGAATTATCTTCGTGGTAAACAAACAACAGAATGTGAACAATAAAAGCAAAGGTTTTACAAGGTTTCCATAAGGTACTAGCTGTAGTAACATCGCATATTAAGCTGAGTGACTAAAGTTAAAATACTAATCGACATACGAATTTAAAAAATGTCTGCTTTGTGAAGTTGCTCACCTTTTCTGCCTACTGTCATAACATTCATTTTATTCATCAAATCAGCTATCCAGATTGTGATTCGGAAGTAACTATTGTCAATGCTGACCGAATCATCCCTTCAGCAATGATTAAAAGTGTATATCAACCGCTGTATAGTGTATAAAAGTGTATATCGATCTCATTTACGACCGAATCTCATTCCACGAGGTTATCGCATCTGGCTGGCGCAGTCTGCTTATCTCTTTTGATAAGGAGAGAGCCTACACAGAAACCTACACCAGAAACCGATTTCTTACAGAAACCTGTTAACTAGCAGGTTTTTATCGGCGTTTCATCTCTAATTTTTGTGACTGGTCCTATAAATAAGCGCAAGTCTGGGTCTTTCAAAGACAAGGGTATTTTCGAAGTTCCCTTACATTTTCACGGTTAGGGTGGACACCATGGGCACTATAACACGCCCTCTGGCTATAGATACAGAAGAATCGGTGCTAAATAAAGCACCAACATTTTCCAGTTCCTGTAAGTAACCCATTACTATTAGGTTGTTCCGAAATAAATGTCCGATTTTCGAAGGGCAATGTTTTGTCTATCATTATACCTGTCAATTTTGTGATAACCAGTTATTGTTGTATACCGTTTTTTTTTCAGCAAACCTTTCCCTATGTAAGCCACTTAGTTGCTTTTTATTTATCTTTAGCCTAACCTTCTGCCAAAGCGAACGATGGAGAAACGCAACTTTCGTCCGATATCTCTTTACGAGTTCAAACTTGGAACTAATGCTGCCGAAACGACGAATAAAATCAACACTGCGTTAGGCGCAGGATCGGTCACGGATCGCACCATTCGACGCTGGTTCGAAAAGTTTCGTAACGGAGATGAGACCCTCGAAGAACAGGAAGGTAGAGGTCGGAAAGAGTCTCATTCCATGCCCAATGCCGAAAACCAAACACTTTGATAAGGAGAGAGAATCGAGACATTCCTGGACTGGAATCTCATTGCGGACCGAAAAAGGTATAGTCTCCTTATCTCCATCTAGGCTCACTCCTTATCAAAATGTGAAGTGCTGAGCTGAACCCTGAACACTCGCGACTCTAACACTCCCCACTCTAACACTCGCCACTTCAACACTCGCCACTTGTCCTGCCATTACTTCTGCTGGAACTCCACGGATTTTCCAGGAAAGTCATGCCGGAATACAGACGAAATGTCCCTGACTCGGAATTAGATGTCCATCGATTTCAAACAATTTTTTTTTGGACTTCATCCCCAAAACGAGATTTTAAAATTTATTTAGGAATTATATTTGCATTTACAACAGTTGGTTGAAATCCAGATTCTAAATGTATTTCAATGGGGATGTTTTCAACAAATTGATACACTAGGCATACTCACCAAAGGTTTGTTCCCCCTCACTTCACGCCTGTGGAAACGCCTATGAGTTTCCTTGTCGTACCTTGTCTTGGCAGTCTTTGGCAAAGCGATTTGACTCGCCACAAGTGTGACGAGTGACTCCTGACCTTCATGAAGGCCCTCTTGTTGTTTCTCCCTCCGAGTTTCCACTTCAAGGCTGAAACACTCATGATTTTCGATGTGATTTGGCTGGTTGTTTCCTTTGAAGTTTTGGGTGGCTTCCCTCGGCGGACGAGATGTTTCATCTCACTGGTTGAGTTTCCGCGGACGTATATCGAGAGGAAACGAACTCGCGTTGCACTTGAGCGGTGCCGAAAACCACTGGTCTTTCACTTTGCTTGTCTTTCCTTTTCTCTTGGTCTGCCGCTCTCGAAAGAATTGACTTATTCCACCTCAGATATTACTTCATATTCACTCCTAGCTACCTGTTAAAATTTGCTCTGTAGCATCTCCTTGAGCTAAAGGAATCTGCAGTGACTCTTTAATTAGCCGGGCCCATTTTCTTGATATTGACACCCCAATCTTTCATTGACTGGCTCGAATACTGGAGCCATCCTCGCCAATTCATGATGGAGTATGGTGAGATCCTCATTTCATTTATGTTGAGCAAGCAAAATATGAACGATTTCTTATGGAGATAACTCAGGTCACTACGATCCCTGACACTTCTCAATCTTCTTTCACAGAACAAGGCACTCAATCAGTTGAATTGAGTCCTCAAACATTTGAATGCAAACCCATACCTGCCGAATGGCTGTCATACACATCAACATCTGTAGCAAACCGGAAACGCTCATCTTCTCTCACTTCACAACCATTATCAACAAAGAAAGTAAAGGACCTTCCTCCATCTCAAGATAATTTTCCCGACACAAATACACTTCCTGCAGAAACAAGAACACCCTCAGTGTCTGAAATTCCCACACCTCTTGAAACGGACAAAATCTTACGTTTCTTGTTTGAGGCAAAAAGTTCCAAAAAACCTGAAGAAGTTGCCAAGAAATACACTGAAGACATCCCAGGCCTGTGCCACATGATTGATGTCCTTTACAAAAAAGCCAAAGACAAAAAACGAGCAAACCAGCTGAAAAGCCTTAGGAAAAAACTGGAGAATGCTTTTGAATCATCCAACAAAGCAACAGTTTCAGACATTAATGATAGTTTGCAGTAGAATTCTGCAAACTCGTCTCCGAACTTTGATACAATCGCATGACCTAACCGATGTGTGGAGGAGATTCTTCCCAGATGGAAGAGAGTTCACCTTCACAGGCACTAGCCAATGCCAACCACAAGCAAGGCTCGATCGCTTTTACGTAAATGACTCCCTTTTAGGTCGGATTAAACAAACATACAGCCCACCTCCTTCTCTGACCATCACCCAATTAGTCTGGAAGTTACTTGTCCATCCTCTTCTTTTAGAGGCTCACCTTGTTGACACTTTAACAACTCTTTGTTAGAAGATGAGGTATATTGCTCAAAGTTTAATTTGATTTGGGATTAAGCGATCCTTTCTAGATCTGATTTTGATTCAGCTTCTGATTGGTGGAAGTTTGCAAAGGTAAAGGTTAAGATGTTTACAATTGCTTATTCAACTTCAAAATTGCATTCCTCCTCTGTAAGTAAAAACGCTCCCATCAGAAAGTAATCGTGCAGTGACCGTTTCGGGGGATTATTATATTATTGCACTTTTTTATTCATGCCATGTGCATGACACGGACCTACCTAATGAAACGACCCAAATATCACATTTAAAGGTCCATGACCAAGACCAAGACCTAGCCCTGCTCGACCTTCGGTTTCTGGCTACACGGCTCCACTGTTCCTGGATATACGCGGCATCTTCTACAGTGAAACGTTTGTAATACGGCCGCAAGAGGGACTTCTTAATTTCGGGTTGTTCTGACAGGTGGCCGGTATAAAAGGGGAATTTTTTCTGAATTTTCCTCTAGGCAAACATAGAGGTACTTGGCAGTCAGTTTTCCAAGAAAATTAATCATACTGTATCCACCACCAAAGGTGGTGGATATACCGTAGTCTGATTTTGTTGGATTTTTAAAACTTTTATGTACACAGAGAGAAATTTGAAGACCCTGATTTCATTGACAGGAGGTCTTTAATACCTCTTTGACGCGAGCTCATTTTGCGTAATCACACTCGCTCCTGCAGAGACGCTTCGAGCTTCGTGATCACGTCAAGCGACTCCTTCATCCATCCCTTTCTTTGCCAAATGGCTCTTTAGGTTCTCCGTGGCACTCAATGGCCTTGAAGAAAGGTAGTAAGATACACGGAAGAACTAGGTCAACGCTATGATGATCGTTTTCACACTATCGAAACTCCGATGTGACCTTGACAATCAAGCAACGGGTCAATTCGGGGATTAGGGAGGGAGAGCGGAAAGGGAAGCGAGAGGGAGGAAAGGAGGGACACGATAAGACAGGGATATGAAGAGAAAGAAAATCTGCCTGCAATTTTCCTTCCTATATTCCGTTCGGCTTAATGAGTGGCCGGCAGAGAGGGTCTGAACATCCTCGACCATTGTCCGCGTTAGACAGGTGGTCGGATAAAACAAGTTATTTCAACATTGAGACTATGGGGCTAACGATTGGGACTGAGTATTTCTGGCCGCAAATGGGAGGTGGCCGTAATATCAAGGTGGCCGAATTCATAGGTTTCACTGTACTTTTCTCGTTCTTTCTTCTCTTATTTTCTTCTCTCTTCTCTTCTTTTCTTCTTCTCTATTTCCCTTTTTCTTCTTCTCTCTTCCTGGCTGCTTCTCTCTTCTTCTCTTTTTCTCTCTTCTCTTCTTCTCTCTACTTTTTGTGACTCTTCGTCGGACGAAGAATACGCGGCACGACCCTGGAGGGTCGCATCAGAAAAGCCAAAAGTATTTAAGGAAGCAGCAGCTCCCGCACCGGCTACCACGGTATCCACGCCCGCTGCAGTCCCTTTGACGTCAGTCGGCCAATGAGGAGATGAGCTTAACTTGGTCTATTCAAAGTTGAGTCCCACTACGAATGAGCCCCTAAGTTTCTTCTTCAGTTCATGGAAATACTCACCGTTCATCATTTCTTTTCCCTTGAAACATCTCCATCACGTGTTTTGTGATCTCTCTCAGGTTTCAAATCTTCCTGCTTCTCTCTGTCTGCTGTTGCGCATAGCAATCCATAGTCCTCCACTGTTCATGGTGAATGGAACACTCGAAAATTTTCTGGTAGATTATATGGACTATAATGATCATTCTATTAACTTCGAAGACGCTCACATTCTTTTTCAAGCTGTTCGCACATTTTGCATTCCCATTTCATTTTCAAAACTCTGAAGAAATTCTGGATATTGCTTGGCGAGATTCTTTGTAATAGCTTCATCAAAAGAATGATTTTCCTCTCTTTTTGCTCCAATGGCGTCACGATTTCGTCCAAATCTCCGGAGAGTAGAATTCCCCTCGAGAACAAGGGACCTGCGAGTCTCTCGGGGTCGAATTGGTAGCATAGGAACTCCCATTTTTTGAGGAAGAATTCTTGCAGGGACTTTGGTCGCTCACCCTTTGCTATAGAGATGGAGGCATATGAAATTTTAGACTAAAGGTGACATTTTATTTTATACAACAATATGATAATTGTAGGGATAATGAAAGCTAACTCATCCGTTTCTCTATGTTACTGCTCAGTTTTTTTTGCGTGAACCATCCTTCACATGTACTTCTTCAAAATGTAATCATTTTCGTCCAACTATCGATCTCGATATAGGAGGACAGTTTTTGGTCATTGTTTCTTTGCCAGGTAACAACTTACCAACAGACATTCTTGCCGCCAGACCTCCTTGACCTGCAGTTCGAAGAACTTTCGTAAGTGCGCCGAAAGCACCCTTATTTGGAGGCAGATGATCTCGCAGATACGAAACCTGCAAACGAATATTCAAAGACAGAAAATCCATTAAAAATGCAGACTTTACTTCATAATTCCACACATGTTCCATTTATTCATTCTCTCACCTTTTTAGAAGAATTTTTTTCCTAACATCATCAGACAACCCTCCACGTTCCAATGTTCCTAATTTCCACAAATCTTCTAGAGTTTCGTGACGTCTTCTCTATAAGTCTCTATGACAATGTCCGGAAGTGTACCTTTTGGTAACATAGCATCTTCATCACAGGACACCACAGATGAAAAGTGAAAGTTCAGCCAAGTAAAATCGTTTACCATGTGCAATATATGGGCCTGAACAGAAAGAAGTCCATATAGATAGAGAACTCAAAATAATCATGATGCAGAAATTAACTTATTATCGCCACCATTAGAGATTACACTCTATGGACCTCCCGGTCATTAGGCGAAATACATGATTCATTGAGATAAGTGAAGTCATTGCCTACTGAAAGATTTGCTATTAGGAGTCACTGATTTCATTCGGATGCTTGAAATGTCCTTTTACCCTTTAATGCATGATTTTTTCTTTTTCGGTGATAAAAATCAGGTAGGTTTCACTAACGTCCTAGAAAACGGGTCAAGTTGAAAAAATTTTAAATCAAATTTGTAAGCAGAAGACCCGAAAATGTTTTTGTAGCTCATTTGTTACTAACAGCATTTTCAGCTTTTTATCCCATGCTGCATGGATGCTATGGAATTCCATCGCTCAGTACATACATTCGTGCATTCGTACATTCGTACATACCTCAACACAAAAGAAAATGCAAATATACGAAAGAGCCTGGACCCTGGATGAAGGTAAAGTTCAAGAAAATTAAATGAACATGTCAAAAACGTCTATCTGACATTTTACGAAGCCTGATTGGTTTCAATTTAATTGTCACGAGGAATGTATGGCGGCTGGCGACTGCAAAGTTGCTAGGTATAAGGACCGGACTGTTGCACATTTACTACGAACAGATTTACCTGAGGAGCTCCCTACCTGCGCATTCTAGACATGTTTATTTGATATGTAGCATATCTCCTACGTAATGCATTAAATGGTTAAGCTTTGTCGGACAAAAGGTTGGCTGCTGTCCAGCAAAATATTTTTTCTCATGTCCTAAAGGTACAATGCTGTATCACAACATTTTGTAAATAATATTATTATGCTACGCCAAAAATGGTTGCCCTGACCACAAATTTTTATTAGAACGGTTTCCATACTTAGCTAACGAGGGTTTACGAGCTGCGTGGAAAAAAACTGGCTGCCCGGGAGATAATCCATATGATGAAGGTTAAGTAATGAAAATTATTATTTGAAGGATGAATTTGTTTGCCTTTGGGAAAACAAACTCGTAATACACGTTCCTCTGCGGCTTTAGGATTTATGCAAATCTCATACCCATTAATGCATAGTACTCCTAGGTATTCGCAGAACGCTTCTTTCGAAAAAAGGAATAGAGATATCATGATTCGAAAAAATATTTGTTGGGACAATAAGTTACTGTTGATAATGAAACGTCAATAGAAAATCTCGGAGTTAGAAGCAGTAAATTAGGCAGTCATCTGTCATCAAAGTTCCTCATGAAGTTATATGTCTTTCCGTCAATTTCAACTATTTTTGAAAGTTTCCATTTGTAGGTCATGTGATTTCATTATTTCTTGTTTGGGACAGTGGGATTGGGGGGGGGGGGCGGGGGGCGGGATGGGAGGGCACTGTTACAATCTAAATTAGCTCATGAACGTTTTCAAACTTTAATTAAAAACGTTCAAACTGTTCAGAGGTTTTTGGACTTTCAATGCTTAAGGATGAGCGACTTGGTGACACTCAGTTGAGCTTCAACACCAACATCCTTTATAAAGTTCGCAAAGGAACGTAGTTGAACGTTAAATATAAGGTTTTTCATGCAAAATATTTACAATTTCGTTATGAAAAGAGTGAGGAAATCTAAAAGTGGCTTGGGGTTGAAGTGGCTTTTTTTACTGAATCTTATGTTTTTTGAAAATTTTTTGGGAAGTTATGGACAATTCAATTCAAGTTCCTGAAAACCGCTCATCGAATGCTTAATTTCAACGTTCTTGGGCGCTATATTTCTTAAATTTGGATTAAAATAGAAGCTTCTGAGGATGTTCGTTCACCTGCTCTATCTGCAATTGGGCGTGCCTAGAATATTACTTGAATGTCATGAAGGAGTAATTAAGATTTGGACATTTTTGGATGATGCGAGATGCCGTATGCAATGGTTAATCAAAGAGGCAGGTTATGGAAAGACCGCACATGGACATTCCCGCTGATAATGGCATTAAAGATGCATTAGAATTTCGGATCCCGTCTGTTGAAATACGAGGGCCACTCAGTAAGTTATCTACCTCAATATGAAAGGGATGACCAACAGGCCTGTGCCTGCTGTGATATGTCTCGACAGGTCTCGTGAGGGCCCTTCCACTATACCAGCTCAGTGGCTCGAGTTCGTTCAAAGTGGTAGCGCATTAGATTTCTTTTCCTGAGTCTGTGTCATGGATTTGACGAAAGTCGAACATTGTTCAGTGATCAAATTCCTCACCAAAGGAGGGAAAGCACCTAAGGAGATTCATGAATGTATGTCTAACGTTTAGGGTGTGTCTTCGCCTTCTTATTACCAAGTTAAATTTTGGAGCAAGCAGTTTAAGTGAGGAAGAGAGTCAATTGAAGATGACCCAAGGTCGGGGCGCCCTGTGGAGGCTCTGATCAGGAAATGTGTGACAAATTGGAGAGTGCGATACCGGAGGATCGTCGCACCAAAGTATCTGTTTTAGCTCATGAACTGGGGATTTCAGAGGGCACAGTGATTCGCATTATTCATGAAAATTGCACATGTCCAAAGTCAGTTCTCGATGTGTCCCAAGAATGCTGACTCCTGCTCAGAAGAAGAACAAATCTAACATCTGCAAGGAAAACTTGGAGTTTTCTAAAGAAATCGGGGAAACTTTTTTTTCCCAGAATAGTAACTGGTGATGAAACTTGGGTTCATCACTGGGATCCCCAAACCAAGCAGGAGTTCATGCAGTGGAAGCGCAAGGGATCGCCAACGACCCGCAAATTTCGTGTTCAGAAATCTGCAGGAAAGGTTATGTCCACTGTGTTTTGGGACGGCGAAGGACTACTGCTGCTTGAGTTCATGCCATACTAGTGTACAATCACTGGCGATTCCTATGCTACCACCATGAAAAATTTACATGATGCCATCGAGNGATTCCTATGCTACCACCATGAAAAATTTACATGATGCCATCGAGGAAAAACGCAGAGGAAAGTTGTCAAGGGGGGTCCTTCTTTTCCATGACAACGCGCCCGTACACAAATCATGGAATGTTCTGGCAGCACTGAGGGAGTGTGGCTTTCAGGAGCTCAACCATCCTCCCTAAAGACCGGATCTGGCTCCTAGTGACTCTTTTCTTTCAGACACTGAAAAGGCAAATCAGGCAAGATTTTCATGCAATGAAGAGCTGAAAGTTGCCATTTCTGATTGGTTTGATGGACAAGAAGTTGACTTCTATTTCCAGGGAATAAAATCCTTGGTATCAAAGTGTGTTGAGTTAAAAGGTGACTACATTGAAAAATAAAGTGTTATTTTTCCCTTGTTAAGTTGTTGTCCTTGTTAAGATGGTTCAAGAAACTCCAGATGGGCCTAACGTTGCGCTCCCTTACACGGATATTTCGCGAATACCAAGATTTTTTTCATGGTAAAAGAGGGATCTGAAGGAGTACACCCATTCTAAGTAATTTGAAATTCAAAGCCTAATTCAATGAATCATTTACATTACTATAAAAGAATGTCCATCACTGAACAAAAATAAAATTACATTCAAATTTGAAGGACTTCAAGGGGTTTGGTTTGCTCAATTTAGATTGAGTTCTATTGGGTGAGTTTTGGAAATATGAGCAATTTTTCAAAATACACATTCCAATGCATGAACGAATAAGGTGCGACATTTCAAGAATTTCTGATTTAGAAGAGAAACCAACAGAATTCGAAGAGTATTCAACAGGGACAACATAGGATACTCTTTCATGAATATTAAACTGACAATATTCCCTCATGATCTTCCATTTTGCACACAATTTTGCATCATCTGACCAAAACCTATCTTCCTTAATGGAAGATTTGGAATGCAAATATATATATATATTCGCATCGTAAGATATACTGGTACACGTCATCTCATGTTCTTCCAGTGAACCCAAGGCACATTGAGACATTGGTTAGTAGGCCTACCGCGTCAGACTTAGGTAGCATAATTTTAGATGAGATAGACCACAAAGTCACCGGATGTAAATTGGTTAATGCTCAGCTTGATTTCAGGGCAGACTTAAAAATCATTTCCCAATTAAATTCGTCAACTAAGATGGTATATTCCTGGTTGTTTTTTTTAAATATTCGCTGTTGTTCAGCAGATTAGGAGCGAGCGACTCCTTGGATCCACTGATGGAACTCCTGTCTTCATTAGCTATTTAATTTACGAATGAAAAATTATTTAACATTTTCGCCTTCTATCGGTCACTAAAATGTACTGAACTCCTATCGCACTTAAGAATCGAAAGGTAGGCATTGGTGAAAAGAGCACCTTGCCCACTATTCAGAACAACGCAACCATTATCAATAAATACTTGATCTGACAGAGAATATGCGAGATGTGGATTACTACAACGGATATGGAACATTTCTCCTGGATTCATTACGCTTCAAATGCAGGAGCACGCCATCCAACCCCTTCCCACATTTCTTTCCTCTTGATCACCAATAATGTTATTGACGATTGTATCTGTCTCAACCTGAGTTGTAAGATCACGCCATTTGAAATAAAATTCTCCGAAGTTGGAGGGTCGGTTCTCCGCTGCATTCATCCAGTTCATCCAGTCATCCACGAGAGTGCTCATCGTCATGTGTGGACCTATACTCCTTTGCTCGATCCTTTTTAGCATTTCACAGTCAATTCCCCAAACTCGTGCGAGGTTCAAATAATTTTGCTCTCGCTTTCTCCACTGCGCCGCCATATTCTCGATACCTTCTAGAGTAGGAAACCTACAAAGTTTCCATACACTAATGAACAACTATCTCAGGCATGACTCTGACATGGAGGTCTACAAGAGGACTTGTGAATAGTCTTAGTTTTAAGTTATCAGCGTCTTTACTTAAAATGAAGTGCTTTTCGTTTCATTTTTCTGAACTTCAGGGTAAATTTAGAATGATAATATCTTAAAACTTCCACTTTGCTTAGGGCATTGGTGAAGTCAGACATCCGTGCATCGATTCTCTCCCCTGTAAACGAAACACGGAATTACAAAATGGTTTGCTATTATTTTTCTATCATACCACAAGATATGAAGTGAAAAAAAAAACAACATTATGCTTGTGGAAGGTTTTAACACTCACCTAGACAAATTATTTTTTGTGGAAAACTGAAATGAACAACATATTTGAGTATACTTTCTTTTTCTTTTCTTTCCTTTTAATTTCATTCGCAGAAGAAAAAAATGAAACATTTTGTTTTTTGGATCTATGGAAAATGCATCTACGGAAGGGCACATGAAATGTTTAGAAAATTTAGAAAATACTGCCGGAATAATGGTATGAAACCTCCACTGGGAAGTCCAATGGACTCCTGTTGCCCGGCTATGGGGTAAATCATTTGGAAGCAGTATTGAAACCAAATAAATTATGAGAAATTTTCACATATCGAGGCTTCTTATGATATATTATTTAACTGTACATGCACACAAGGGACTACACTGGCCTACACTGCCCAAGTAACACAGCATGTTGATGAAACGTTTCCGAAATGTTGCCTATGTTGCTCTATGTTGCAAGTTGCTGTACAAAGAAGTTTTAGAGAATTGTAAAGTTGTCCTCCTTGCCACGAGATGGAGACGTAGATCTCTCTCTCTCACAGTACACACAAGTGCCCTTCTCCCTTTTCCTGGAATAGTCCCGCACAAGAATGTCTAGTACCTTGCCATATGTCCCACATTGTCTCATTATAGGAATCAATGAACACGTACACTTCATCACCTGTTGTCTTCATTTTCCAGACAGATTAATGGGGTCAAGATAAAAAAAAGCTCATATTCTCAAAAAGAACCCTTTCCAAGTCCAGAAAGCTATCGAAATTCCTTGCATTGATCTTGTTCGCTAATTTGGCCAGAAAGATGACTACTTGATCCTTCTTTGGGCCTTTTAATTCTCGGATAACACTTTCTTCTTGCACGGTGAAGACACCCTTCTCAGTCAAGCTTCGAAGCAGCTCATCGCAATCCACATTAAAATCATCTCTTATCTTCATGCGATTCTCTATGATCCTGTTCCACGTTTTTGGCTGGTGGCCCATCCTCAGAATCCTTGAATGTGTTTCTGACACGCACAATCCTTATTGATGCACTGTCGAGTCTGGTGCACCATTCCTGAGGTAATGGCTTATGCCCAATGTTTGATGTAATGCCCTTGAACTGGAATTATCTTCGTGGTAAACAAACAACAGAATATGAACAATAAAGACAAAGGTTTTCCAAGGTTTCCATAAAGTACTAGCTGTGGTAACATCGCATATTAAGCTAAGTGACTAAAGTGAAAATCCCAATCGACGTACGAATAAAAAAATGTCTGCCTTTTGTGAAGTTCCTCACCTTTACTGCCTACTGTCACAACATTAATTTATTCATCAATTCAACTATCCTGATTGTGATTCGGAAAAAAACAATTGTCAATGCTGACCGAATCATTCCTTCAGCAATGATTAAAAGTGTATGTCAACCGCTGTCATCATTAATTTTTACGCCTGTAATAAAATGAAAAATTATTTCAATGTAAGTTTATTGCAGTTGGTTGTAGTTTTTTTAGAGGCAGGAAATAATTATGAGTTATTTAATACTAGCAAGTTTGTTTGCCCTTCAGGCAAACAAAATCGCTAGTATCAGAGTATACCCCCTTTAAATCGGAATGTAGAAGGAAAATTTCCCGACCCGTTTCCGCAATAGAAAGTTACATGCATCCCATTCGCATCCGGAAACGTACCAGTTCGCATGAACGCGTGTTCTTCCACCTTGTTTGTTAGAAATTCCACTTATAATTATTATTAGATTCCACTTAGAAACTTGTTTCCACTGACATATCAACGAAATGTCTTTAGAGCTTGTAGAAGCGCAAAAAGGTCTTTTTGGATGGTTGAATATATGTATTTTTGCTGTCTCATAAAGTTCTCGACTGTTATGAGCTATTGGCAATTCTTATCCGTTATGACTTTTACTTGAAAGACTGCCAAATGCTTCGTTTGGGGGTTGCGTAGCGTCGGTCGAAGCAACGAAATGGTTTTGCGATGTAGGAAAACTTCTGAATAGACTCCTGAAAAAACACCGATTTCAAGCTCATAAAGGCTGTCTGCATCTCTTACGTCGGGACAGATGCTTTGTCCAGTTTCGTCACTTTGGTCAGTTGGTCAGGCCGCTCCCAAGCGACGAAATTTGAGATAAAACTCCGATAGAATCCTGTTAGCGAGCAGGTTTTTATCAGCGTTTCATCTCAAATTTTTGTGACTGGTCCTATAAATGAGCGCAAGACTAGGTCTTTCAAAGACAAGGGTATTTTCGAAGTGCCCTTACATTTTCAGGGTTAGGGCGGACACCTTGGGCGCTAAAACACGCCCTCTGACTGTAGTTACAGAAGAATCGGTGCTAAATAAAGCACCAAACTTTTCAAGTTCCTGTAAGTAACCCATTACTAGTTCAGGTAAAAACTTTGATTTCATTTTCCATTCCACTGGCATACGCTCGCCTGCCTTCTAATGGTAGGGTGAGGGAGTTTCCAGCTTTTTTTTGGAATTGTCATTTGATCGAAATGAAGGAGAATGAGCCGACAGTCCATTAACCTCCCTTTGCCTCCCAGCTGGACAATACCTGACTATATGCCCTCTCTGTCCATATCGGAACCATCTCCAGGTCTCCTGCTGAACTTGACATTCCCTGCTCATTTGACCTCGTATTTCGCATCTCAAACACGTACTTGAAGACATTTTGGGACATTGATTTCGGGAGAAAGCCCTTGAAGTTCTTGGTGCCCCTGGTCCTGTTTCATTCTCTCATGGATTCTTCTGTGATTAGGTATCCCTTGTCTCCGCTCCATGAATGGGGTGTGGGGTGTGAATATTTCCCTCTTCCCGCACTTCCTCCTGTATAGCGATCTCGATGGCATTATGAAGAATCGGGTAATCTTTCCTACTTGTAAAGTATCGGAGATCAGGGTTGCGAAGCCCCTATTCAAACCTGACTTTCAGTTGGTTCTGAGGAAAGGTAGTATCCATTTTCCAGCTGGGTCTCGGAAGGTTAGCTCCGATCTCTTTCATTCGGGCTTCCCACGTCCTTAAAGTTTCGGTGGCCATCTGGCTCATCTGGCCTAACCTGTAATGTTGAAATATCTTCAGGAATAGAATATTGCTTGATAAGGGCCTTACTGAGTTTGTCGGAGCTCTTGTATGTTGAGGTGTCCTCGTTTGCAGCGATGAATTCCCAGGCAGAACTGGTGATTTTCAAATTGGCGATGGCAATGGCGGTGGTTCCCAATTTCGTACGAAGTCTTTTGCGTGAATATTTTTTCCTACGAACTTCCGAACTTTCAGTCACCCGAATGCCTGAAAATTCTGAAAGGTTTCTTATGAGACTATGCCTACTGAAAGGAAACAAATTTACTCCCTGGCTTGTCTTAGCTGGAACTTCTCGCTGCTTTCTCCCTGGACTTTTTCACCCTTTTCCTCGACCTTTCCATGATAAGCAACATTTTAGAAACAGATGGAATTTTCTTCCTGGTTGGATTTACTGTGAAATATATATAACGAAATCTACTGGGATTCATGGTCGGCATGCGCGTGCACACACATGACACGAGCGCGCACACACATGACACGCGCGCACACACATAACTCAGGCGTGCTCGCAGCATGATCGCATGTGCTCTCCCATAGTCAAAGTAAAATGTTGACTCTTCCTAGCCAAAGGCCACTAACGTTCGGAAACAATAAAAGCCCACATACCACGATGTCCTACATAGCGATGATTTACAAAACGTCTTTATCTTTGGGCTGCCCTTTGTTTTCGCTTGGCGTCAGTTCTCCGTCAGCCGTCCCTTTACCATGACGATTAACGAAGCGCAGGGTAGACTATCGAGAAATTAGGGATGTTTTTGCCACGTCCTGTCATCTCACATGACCAGCCAGTGGCGGATGGGGGGGGGGGGGGGACCTAACCCCTTGCATGGCCATATTCGCATTCATTGCCTTTAAATTCTTTCGGGCTTTTGCACGGGCTACCTACTAGGGATTACAATTTTTGCTGCCGAATTCCACTACTGCCACCAACTTATGTCACGTATTAAAGTGGGAATAATCCGGTACTAATAAAAGTCGGAGATTTACAGATGTTGGGCTTGGTCCAGCAATTTCAATAGTAAAAATTCCAGCTCCATTATTAAAACAAATGGAAATATATGCTTTCTATCCAAGGACTCATTACACGATCTCATGGCCGTAGCGACGAAACAAAAGAAAAAGAGTGAAAGGATGATAACCACAAACGAACACAACACAAGGAACACAGGGTAGCAGTCAGAGTTCCAGGTGAAACTTCCTCCCAGATGTTAAAAACTATTGTAAACTAGAAAGATGTTAAAAATTAAATAAGTCCCTAAATCCTCCCTCCCATTTGCCCAGACTCACTCAAAACGTTTCTATCTGCCATTCCAACTTCGACTCGCCTCGTATTACTCCTTCTTCTTCCTATATTCCCGATCAGTTTCGAATTTGGGGGTTCCGCCTAAATGGGAATGTAACGGGATTCTTCATTGGAAGACTTCTATTCTTATTGGAGGTTGCTATTGGATGGTACTTGGAGGCGTTACTAGACTGCTTATACAGTTCAGATGAGACGCAGATCTTTACCTTCAGATGCGCTAGAATTCACGAGTCGGGCTGTTATGACTCTCGATCCGGAGAAAGGGATGCACGATTTCTTCGAAAAGGAATTGCTTACTTTCGAGAGAAGGAACATAATTCATACAGAGTAGATAATTTTTCTCGTAAGTGTAGAAGGGCAAGATACAGGTAGTTTGAATTTTAGGGGCGACAGGTGAGTCGATGTGGATCTGGGTATAAAATGATGAGGATGAGTCCTCTGGCATCCTGCATAGAGTTCCTGGGTCCCACGAGATCTCGGGCCCCATTGCAGAGAGTCCAACGTCACTGATACATTCGGGGCCTGTTGCATGAGCGAAGACGGTAAGGCTGATACAGAAGTCAGTAACGAGGTCAAGGAATGAGTTCTGGTTCGCTTGTACGTCATTACTCGGCTAAACTGCACAGCAAAGGGACCCCCTCCAGTTACATCTGGTGCTATATGGACATCCTGATGTCGCTCTGCAGAGCGGCTAACACCAATTGGGTCTGGGATGCAGATCATATTGTCGAAATTGAAACATGAAAATCCAGGGGAGTGGAATGAGTTTTCCATCCGTTGACTTCTGTATCGATCGCCATGGTTCCTTTGGGCTCCATATGTAGAAGTCACTCCACACTTGATAAATATTTCCGTGTTTGCCAATGGGTGTCTCTTCCTTGTTTACCATATGATTATATTGTTTATGATTCAAGTGAACCACGTGAGCCCCTTCTCAACCCACTTGACTTGGCAATGACTTGGGATAAAGGACATGTGGAAGAGTACAGATAAAGAAGAAAAGAGTGATAGAAGAGTATCTCATCGGATAGTCGACGATATTCCACGAACGATAATCCCGTAAAAATGCTTACTTTGCTTCATACTTTTACAGGTTCCATTCATTGATTCACTCACCTTTTCTGAAGAATTTTTTGCCTAAGATCATCAGATAAGCTCCCACGTTCCAATGTTCCTAATTTCCACAGGTCCTCGTCGATATTAATCCATGTCAAGTCTTCTCTGTAAGTCTCTATGACCATGGGAATGGGCTGAAGTGTTCCTTGTGGTAACATGGCATCTTCAATATAGGACACATATAGATGGAAGATGAAGTTCCAATGACTAAAAGGGCTACCACGCGCAGTCCATGGACATGAACATAAAGAAAGCTATGTAGGTAGAGAACTCAGAATAAACATGATACGGAAATCAGCTTTTCGCCACCATAAGAGGTTAGACTCTATGGTCCTGTCGGTCACTAGGCGAGGTACGTGCTTGATTGTCATGACCTACTGAAAGATTTGCTGCATTCATTTCATTTGGATCCTTGAAGCGTCCTTTAGCCTTTCTTGGACGAAAGGGACGCCAGTTGTCCCGCAGATTGTATTTTTCCATGCCCTCAAGGGACAAATGCTCTATCGCAACTTTTTGGATAAATGTTCTGGTACTACGTCAACAATGGCTTCACTGTCAAGGCACTGCATACTTCACTGTGTACTTCATGGGATGCCAGCGCTTACTTGCGAGATAATCCGTACGACAAAGATTAAGCAACCAAACATTATGACTTGACGAACGAGTTTGTTTGCCGTTTGGGAAAAGAAACTCGTAATATACGTCCCTTCGCGGGTCCAGGATTTAAGCAAATCTAATATGCATTAAAGCATGGGGATTTGCGGCACGCTTCTCTTAAAGCAAAGGCTAAAACCTGGAAGATTCGAAAAAATGATTGTTGGAACACCCAATTACTGTAGATTAAGAGCCGTCAGTAGAAAACCTTTTGGTTCGAAACGGTAAAATAATAGTCATCTGTCTCCAAAGCCCCTTATGAAGATATATGTCAATTTCAACTAATTTCTGTAAATTTTTATTAGTAGGTCAGGTGATTTCATGATTTCTTGTTTTGGGAAGGGGCTTGGTGTTGGGGTGGGGGCGGGGGACTGTTTGCATCTAAAATAGCTCATGAACGTTTTCAAAAAGGTTCAAATTGTGTTCAAAGGTTTTTGAACTTTCAATGCGCATGACATTTCCAAAGGAAATAAGTTGATCGCTAAATAGGAAGTTTTTTTTTCTTACAAAATCTTTGTGGTTCGGTCGTGGCAAAGGGGCAGGAAATCTTAAAGATAATTGGTGTTCATGCGGATTGTCGGCAGGATCCTAACATATGTTTTTTGAACGTTTTTTGGCGCAGTTGGGAACGCTTCAGTTCAAGTCCTTGAAAACCGCTCATTGAACGAATAATTTGAACGTTCTTAGATAATAAATTTCGCAAAATTGAAGTCAATGTAAAGCTTCTGAAATTGTTCGTTCCCGTTGGCTCTACCTTCAATAGGACGAGTGAAGAACATTACTCGAAGCAAATTTGGAGTAAATTTGGATTTGGGAATTCGAATGATATGCGATTGAAATCATGTGATAGTGGTCCATGAATAAAGCTGGGCATGGAAAAACCGAACGTTGCTTACAGAGATTTATTTTGAAACACGAGATGAACTTCTATGGGTCCGAAGGAATTTAGATCTCTAAACCTTATTCAACAAGCAATTATCACTGAAAAAAAGAATGTCCACCACATAACAAATTGGCATTTCATTAAAATTTGAACGAGTTTGGTTAGATCAAGTTAGATTAAGTTCTGTTGGATGAGTGTTGAAAAGAGGAGCAAATCTTCAAAATACAAGCTACAGTGCATAAAACGAAATGGGTGACACTTCGAATTCGAGGATCCATTTTAGAAAAGAAATTAAAAAGATTACAAGAGTAGGGGAGGGTGGGGCAAAAATGGGGCGGTTCAGGAAAATTTCCAAAAAGTAGTACCGAGGAATTGGCGTAGTACCTTGCAGATTGGTACGCGGTATGTTTGCGCCACCCATTGGGGCAAAACGGGGTAACCTTCCAGATATTGTTTTAAAAAGTTTTTACTCTTAATACCTGTATATGCCTACTACCCGTTCTGTGACCTATAGGTGACAGAACAGAAACATCAATGAAATAGCTACAGATATCAACCTAATGATTTTCAACAGGATTTCCCTTGTCTTCTTTTAATGCTATTTGCGAAGTTCACAGAACAGTGACCGCAACGAAGTATCCACTCACACTTATATGCCTATTTACTTAGATCACAGTATGGAGACAACAATGAAACTTCTATGGCAAAACAATTGTTGCTGTTTCAAATTCTTATACATGTATTCATCATGGAAATCTACAGATGTTACAGGAAAACCCGTCCTCATTTGTGTCGTCATCGATGCCGGCACAGTTGTCCTGAGCTGAATTCCGGTAACCCGGAAACCTTCACTGGGTTTTGAGCAAAGGAAAGAATCTGAACAGTAACACATCACGTCAGCCTTAGCCTCACCATTGTAATGAATTCCAGGCCGAGGAGAACATATATATAGAGCTACTTTACCGCACCGTTTTGCTCCACCAGCACTGTCTATAATGAAGACACTACTAAACTAAAGGTGTGTGAGCTATGAAAAAAGTCATGACTTAATGTGATAGTTCACATTTTCACCTTGAGCTAAAAAAATATCGGGACGCCTGCAATGTTCCCATGTCATTTTATTTCGCTCATAAAAAACTCGAAAGGAAATAGGAAACGTGATTGTTTTCTTATTTTGCTCCAATGGTGTATACAAACTACTTCATAGAGCGCTGCTGTGCCTGAAAACTTGCACCAGTGGTAGGTTGCTACAATAGGGTAAATAATCAATAGATTTGGTTTGCTTAAAATCTGACTTGCCCCGCTTCGCCCCTCGCCCCATTTTGCCTCACCTTCCCCTACTCCACAGAAACAACTATTGGATATTCTTTCATGAATATTACAATGACATTTCTCACTCATGATCTTCCAATTTGCACATGTTTTTAGCTTCATATCACCAAAAACAGATCTTCCTTTACCTTTATGCACCGGAATTACATTCTCCGTGTACGAGCCTTCTGCCGGAATTTCTTCAGGACTTGGAAAGGAAATACGAAGTATGAAAAAAAAAAACAGATCTACGGAATTGTATACGTCAGAGGAACAAAATTGGCATCGTTGGAAAGTAAAACCTGTCTTGCAGGTAATGGTGCGTTATAGTCAGCAATTAGTTTGTCGTACGTGATGTTTAAGAAGGAAGTGAAACCCAAATAGCCCGCACAATACTGTAAAGGGTGTTTGGAAAGTAACTCCCTATTTTATAATTGCAATAACGTTTTCACTTTTTGGACTGGAACCCTGGTGTTTGTACCAAAAAAATTCAATGGGGTTTTATGATTTCATTGATGTTCGCTTGCATTGATCCCCCATGGTGTCAAAA
Organism: Darwinula stevensoni; assembly: GCA_905338385.1. Taxonomy (NCBI): domain Eukaryota; kingdom Metazoa; phylum Arthropoda; class Ostracoda; order Podocopida; family Darwinulidae; genus Darwinula; species Darwinula stevensoni. The sequence goes on from CAJPEV010001558.1 coordinate 29,231, forward strand.
TTAAATCTTCCAGCACCATGCTCAAGTAGCTGCACGGCATGAAGTGTGGAGTTGGAGGAGGTGTGGAGTTGCATCCGAGCTCCATCACAACCGCTGGTTCGTAGTGGAGGGCACAGTGGAAATGCGAGATGCGGATCGCTTGAATGGACATGGGAGTTCTTTCCTCGCGGATTCATCGAGTTTCTTATGAGGGAGCGCGTCGTCTATTCCCATCCTACATTCCTTCCTGCCGATCGCTAATGCTTTTAATGATTGTCTCTGTCTCGACCTGAGTTGTAGTCGGAGAGTCGGTTCTATGCTGAAGAGCTCATCCATTCCTCAACAAGAGTGCACATCGTTATGAGTGGACTTATGCTCCTCTGCTCGAACCTTCCGAGCACTTTGCCGTCGATTCTCCGGTCTCGGGTGATATTCCACCAATTTGGTTCCCGGTTTCTCCGTTGCACGGCCATGCTCTCGATATCTTCTAGAGTGGGGAACCTGCAAAGGTTTCAGACCCTCTTGAGCTACTTTCTTAGGTATGAACATGGAGGTATGGAAAAGGGCCTGTGAATAGCCTTAATATTAAACTCTTGGTATCTTTACTTAAAAATTGGGTGCATTAATTTAGATTTTTCTAAACTTTAGGGCAAGGTAGATCGGCATCATCTTGAAACTTACTCTTTCGCAAGGCCATCGGCGAATTTAGACATCCATTGATCGATTCTTTCCCCTGTTAATGAAACACGAAATAACATAAATGATTCGCTAAATATTTTTTTTTTGCTAAATTCTATAAAAGGAAATGCAGCATGTTTGTCACAGATTTTACGTTCTTCATCGCGTCATGGCAATTTACTGCACGTGCGCACAAGGGATCAGGCTGGATTTGATATTCTCATATGCAATTGCTAATGTACTTGCAGTTATATTTATGTTTTCAGATGATCCCCATGTTTTTTCTTCATAAACGAATTTTAATTCAGCATTCATTTAAGCAGTATGCCGTATAAATTCCTCTTTTTCAATCTTTCTTGATTTTCTCGTCCCTTTTGTCAAAATTTAGCCTCCTCAGAATTGAGTTCTAAGTCTGTGGTGCAAGATCCATCTTATTGCCAGCAGGCCCAGGCTACGTGGAGGGCATGTCACTGAACTTTGGGAAAGACAGAGGATGAGGTGGGGTTATTTTGAAGAGAGCTATATAAATGGCGCCCCAAGATTATTTTAAAATATTCCTACTTTGTCCTTGAAGTGCATTGGCGACATTATTCTGTCCATCATCTCTGAGGATGTCCAGAAAATAATCGAAGTTCCTCATGTTGATCCTGTTCACTAATTTCCCCAGGATGATCATTATTCGAGCCTGCTTTGGTACTGCCAAAATATCGCCCTTGTCTCCTTCAGGTATAAGTCTTGACCGATAGAGATGCTCTGCCACTCTTCCTTCGGCCAAGCTGTTCTGCAATATTTTCCGGTTCACCCTGAGAAGACATCATAATAATTTCGATGGTCCGCCTCTCGCCTAGGAATAAATCGGGGGGGGGACACGTGAATTAAGGTACGAAAATCTTGAAGCGGTGCAACTTCCGAGTTCTATTTAGGATATAATTCATGACTCGCTAATTCGTTATGTCCTAACAAGAATATTGTACAGAAGTTGATGAAATCGTCACTCACCGTGCCTTGCAAGAAGTTCATGACGTCCGGCCTTCCAATGTCATTGAGGGCATCGAGGAAAACCTCAACGTATCTTTGCGAATTCTTGCAAAAGAGGGTCTGGAACATCTCGTCAGATCGCCGCGTTATGTCATCTATTGCTCGGATCTTCCTCTCCTCATGGTGGGCGAAGACGTTCTTGTCGGCCAAATTTCGAAACAGCTCATCGCAGTCCACATTAAATTAATTTCTTAGCCTCATGCGATTTCCTCTTATCCTGAACCATGGATCCTCACACATTTTCAAATAAAACTTTGAATGCGCTTCTGCAGTCACCATTCAGTCACCATTCAAGGGACTTTTCAAGGGACAGTCAAATGTAGTTGATATTTGGCAGATATTTAACATGGGCCAAATATATATATTTCTCATTCCTGAAAAATGACATAACAAGTAGGTAGGTGGTGCTGCGGTCGACATCAGCGTCCTTTATCGGCATGCAGCGTCCTCTTGCGGCGTGCAAAAAAACCTCCTTGACTCATGTTTCTCTCTGCCAGATATCTGAATCTGACTGAATCTGAATCCCTTAAAAAGTTATAGCTAATCAAAATAGAGCGATGACTTCCCAAGTAACACAAGATATTCCAGCAACGTTTAGGAAATGTTGACGAACAATGTTGCTTCTATGTGTAAAAGTCCAGAACGTCAACGTTGCTCAAATGTTGCAAAAGAATATTCATTGACGTTGCAATTCGTTACTTATTCATTACGTATGCGTTGCGGAAACGATTCAGGACTTACGTTGCTGCAATGTTGATGGAAAACATTGCTTCACTGGCACCAAATCTGGATCTATATCTTTTTCCCATTTGTCCCAGCAACAAATGTTGATATACTTTGATGTTCATCAACATTACAAGTCAATACGCTGCCATGCATGAAGCCCGATGATAATCCAAAGAACCAGATTCACGGCTAATGCAAGATTGCTGGTGTCAGTTTGCCTGCCATTCCGGTTAATATGGATTGAAATTCCCGCCTTTCTCTCTCGCGTGCGCCAGGGTAAGTTCCTAATTAAGTTAAGGGTAGTTCCTAGTTAAGTTAAGGGTACTTCCTATCAGTTGTCTTCAATCGGGCATGATGTATTCAGGCTAACAAGCGGTTTTGCATATTTCATATCAGGAGCATGTTTTTGGCAAGACAAGTGAAAAACTCGCTCCTCCAATGGACTAAATTTATTTGCATGACCGCATTCAGCCACGGTATGGCTGCTGGCGGTACCTCTTCCTGTATTCTCTAAATTCGGCTGGGAAACTTCGTGGGATCTGTACGACACACGTTCACTCTTCGTTAATGCTGCAGCAGGGACGGCGAATCACCCCGGCAAGGACGTGTTTAAATTTCAAATACGACATTAGTGGCGACGCAGGCCAACCCCAGCCAACAGTTATGGAAAGGAGAGCTGGAATCCTTTTGAACAGTTTGGAATGGAGTTTATCTTCTAAAGGAGTTTACCTTTAGAATTCAGCGGGGGGCTCACTATCCCGACTCCACTTTCACCGAGATGTTGCGACTTGGGTGAAATGCCAGGCCGTCCTGGGACGCTCCAGACTCTCATCTTCCGCGACACAAGTCTCATTTTCCTTCGCGCCGAATATCGAATGGGAACGACTGCAACGAACACACTTAGCCTCGTGACGCACTGGCCCGACAAACGCTCTTAATTTGGCCTTGGAAGAGGACGGCCGGGAGGGGAGTGAATTAAAGGGGCACCACTTAGGAAGTGGAGAGAGAATAACAGGATCGACGGCTTGTGCCTTCTCTCTTCGTCACTCCCTTAGCTTACCAAGAACACAATGAGCGACATCTGTCCAATCTCGCGCTCAGCTAGAGTACTTTCGTCAATTCACTAGATGTCATGAGCATCTCTTAAGGAAGAAGGCAAAAGTCTTTTCCCTTTCCTGTTTGGCGATAGAGTATATACCTCGTAAGCTATAGCCGCCTGGACCCGGGATCGGTTCCAATCTTTCGTTTCCTCAGTTCTTTTTTCCCGAAGCCGGGACGGAATTCCAATTGTCGTATGAAAAAAGGCAACAGGGACGAGATCTTAGGTCTGCTTAGAAAATGGACCACCTCGAAAGACGGAATTTCGAACACCGTATTCTCGAAATTCACAATCTCTAATTCATGCATTTCAACTCATAATCGCGAACGGAGTACATCTTGGAAGTTCTTCATCATCAATCAACATAATAAAAAAGACAAGATTTTCTCGTTTTTTGGTCGGTCTTGGTGATGCATCTCTTTCGTTCTTGACTGGCCATCCCCGACTTGGATCGGGTCACCTCAAGCGCCGTCAGGCTCTGTTCCTTCTTGATTGCATCGATGAATTTCCCGACGACCGGATTGGACGATAAGACTCGCAAAACGTCTGCACGTTTTCATCGGGATTCATATACCGGAATGAGCCAGGAAGGTCCACCCGGGTTAAGAATAAACGGGGATTAGAAAGTGGAACTGGAAGGTGTCACTCGAAGTGAATAGCCACAATGCACCATAGTAATTCGTTTGCAGATGCTCCAGACAACGGCATCTCACTTTCCTCCCGATACTTCAGGAGTGTACGTCGGAATGTCGAAAGCAGAAATGTAATACTGTCGAAGGGCAAGAATGTAGATGTCGTAAAATGTCGCTTGTGCTTAAGGTCGAATGGAATGGAGCCAGAATTTTAAAACATCGACAAAGAGGAAATGTCGAAACATGTCGAATGTCGATGTGATTTTTACTACCAGTGATCATCCTGTGGGAGTGTGCTAACATGACTCAGTTGAACGAAAAGGGGAGATGAAGGGACTGGTGGAGTGCTTCGAACTGTCTGCGGATGCAGATGTCCTGGCAGGTAATTTAACTCTTTTTAAGCATTAATGTTTAAGTTTAAGTCATACGTTTAAGCATTAAAGCTCAGTCGCATTTAAAATGCGACTGTGAATCCATCAATGAAGCCATTCCATGGGTTTCTGTGCAAGTGCCATGTGTCACGTGTGCATTCTTCCCATGATCATCTGGCTTCGGCACTCATTTCCCTCCTTCTCCGACCTTGGTCTGCAATGAACTCGAATATGACCTTAATCGGACCTCAGGAAGGAAAGAAAACCTAAGTCCTTCACAGATATCTCTTCGAGAGAGGGATACATTTTACTGGAGACATCGGGACCGCTCTTTCAAAGTTCCTGCCATCACACAAGGGAGGCAGCTGATAGAGGAGCCTTCCAGTCATCACGATCGTGTTCTCCCCCGTGCTCCCATGACTCCAAGTGCTTCGCCTAATGAGTGTGTTAAAAGTCCCTCTCGACGATTACTCGATCGATCTTTTTTTTTCTATCGACAATGCTGCATTTCGACGAAGTCTCCATCGACATTTTTGAAGTCGGGATCTTTCTTGTCGACATTTCTTCTTTCGACATTCAAAAGCGACTTCAGAGGGGGCACGAGGGGATTGTCAATAAATACTTGAATTGGGGCTCGTCCAAAACACTGTTTAAAGATTTTATCACGTGATCCTCCGTAGAGGACTCCGCTATTCAACATTCCTAAGGATCAACAAGCCCCTATCTCTGAGATAATTGTAGGCGATCGGACATTTTCACGTCAAACTCCGCATGTCACACTTCAAATACCCCGTAGATATCGAACTGTGTCATGGGCGAATTAGCAACATAATCCCGCATACCTGGTATGATCTCGAATTACCTGTTTTCACGTTTTCCTGTACATTCCTGAAAATAATCCTCTTTTCATTCATCCAGTGTTGAAATATTCTGAAACATATATCTTAGAAATTTTCTTCTTCATGCGCATGTTAGATGATAGTCATCAACGTCATCAATCTAATTAAATCCACCTAGTTAATATACGTAATACTCATCTATCAATTTCATGTATTCAACGGTTATATATTACTTTTCGAAAATATGCATTTGTTTGGCAAAATGAGAAAAGAAGCCATACATATTCTTCATTCTTGGAAATATAGCTCAAGTGGTCATTTGTGCGGACGTTTTAGGCATGGGCTTTTTTTCTGTGGGCGTTTTTCGCATATTTCATCGAGAATCTGGGTTTGTCTTTCATTTTGTCTTTCGAGATTCTGTCCGCCTGCTCAATCACGTTGTAAAGATAGAAAATTAGAGGAGCTTAAGACACGGCTCAAGCAATCCTGGCTCTTCATGTCCCCTTCCACGCCTTAACACCTGTCACCACTCAGCAAGTGCTTTGTCAATGCCGTGCTTTGTCAATGCCTTCTGTTTTGCCTGACGATGAATTTCATCGATCATTTTTTAGTGGGCGTCCTTTCCTGAAAGGAAAGAGACCACTTATAGTCCCGTCCTGTCCGTCCATGTGTCCGTGTGTCACACTGCTTGTCCGATAACTAAAAAATATTGGCCTGATCAATGCGAAAATTGGCAAGCCGGTAGAAATGAACAAGAGACAGACTGAGTTTGTTTCGCGGCGAATTTGCACCAAAATCAGCATTTCCATTACATTGGTCACAGAGAGGGAGACATAAATACCTGTGAGATCTTCAGGTTCTGGACCACAACGCGCATGCGCGTACGACCCAGGCTCTGGACGCTGAGTCGTGTCAGAAACCAGTGCTGTCAGTTCCCTACCAACTTTCGTGGCGGGTGGTTCTAGCACGCAGAACCCTCCCTCCATCCTCCCATCATCATTCCATGGGCACCATGATAGATTTTCAAACGTAACTGTAAAATGATGTTTCTGATGGCCGAGGACCGGAAAGAGATGAGAATTTCCTCAATTACGTGACAAAATGCGGGTCTCCTTAAACGAAAGGTGGTTCACTACTGAATCGGGCTTGCTTATCTGGTTCGTAGATATAACTGGGTACGCAGACGGCGAATAAATTATCCTAGGTTGCCGACTGAAGAGAAAGTCCGACATTGGAGGTGTAGGCCCTGGGGCACATTTCGAGGGGGACTGATTTCGCAGGCATAGTTAAACCCACGGATTGACGCTTAGGTTAATACCTCTCTGAAGGAAGCAAAAAGGAAAGCAAATAGCTGTTAAATGACGTAATACGGATAAAATTCGACTTCGAAGGAATGCACCCTCGGGGGATTGTTTTAGAAGGCCTATATTTAACCATTGTGCCTATGTTTTTTGCTTCATTTCACCAAAACTCAAGGGTAAGACATTCCCTTCAAGCAAAGAACAGCATAGGTGGCAGAGGCTTCCATCCCACATTCCTTCCTTCCCAGTAACGATCTCCCTCCATCAGAGGTCTATAGGCATCCATGACGGACGTTTGAGGGTAATGCATTGAGATGCATCGCTGATGTTCCCAGCTCCAGCTGAGTGGAGCGTTGCTATCTGGAATCGAACGGGAATTTTACCTTTTAGAGCTTACTAGCAGTTTTTTTCCAGGATGAGTTTAATCACATCTTGGGATTAGACAGAATGAAGTGTTTCGAAATAGCTTGAAAAAAGATACCGTTTTATTTATTTCACAGAATCATTGTGTCACACCTCTTCTCTGATGCCCCTGAAGGCATCATGCACACTTTGACATCGTTCGTAACTGCACATTCACCATGAAACCATTATGGTTTCATTATTAAGAAAATAGGAAACGAATTAAATAAAAACTAATAGTTTTTATTTAATTCGTTTCCTATTTTCTTTCGACTCTTCTAGTTCTTTGGGCTCTTCTCCTTTTCCCGACAAGTTTTCGTCGGGTGAAGGGCTCCCCACACGATCACGAAGGGGCATGCGAAGGAGTTTGGATGAATGGAGAGTTCATCTGGAATGGAGCAGCGGCTCCCAAACTTTGGGTCGCGAGAGGCTTCAAGATGTGTCACAAGAAATGCTCCATTATAAAGAAATCACTACATCCTTATCCGCTCATAATTAATCATGCGCTGTTTTATTATGGTCAATGAATTTTCATCACGTCATCTTTACTGTGAACATACAATCTGCGCTCGATGTAACGAACTCGGAGAGACAGGCTTAAAATGTTCATTAAAAGGAATATCCGTTATGAAAGTCCTACATTTTGCTGAAAAAAGAGAACACTTTAAGTTCATCCATTGCCGAAAAAGGATGCAGTTGTCCATTCAGGAAAAAAAACCGAGGTCTTGACAAATAAAATAGCCAAAATATGGCCTCGATGATATGTGCACGTACCCATACCTGAGTACCTCAGCGTGTCCTTGTGCAGATGCAATAATCGGACGAGTCACTAACGCTGTCTATTATTCGGAAACGAGATCAGTGGTCAGCCGCGGGTACTTTGACCAGTGGTCTCCAGAGCTCTTAATGCTTGACAAGTCTCAGGCTCAACGTTCGACCTTTGACTGAAAAGTACCCTAAGGTGGTCGAAGGTTTAGGTTGTCTGACTGCACAGAATCCTGAACTCGGGCTGACCATACCCTTACGGAAAAATCCTATTAGATTTTTGAAACGCAAAAACCTTATAAGATTTCTACAGGATTCCTATAGAATTCCAACATGACTCCAATAGGATTCTATAAAAATCCCATAGGGTCCTGTAAGAACCTTATAGGGTTCCCATCGGAATCCTACAAGATGTTTATGTTTCAAAAATCGCATAGGATCCCATAGGATCTTTTCGTGAGGGTCTTAAGATCTTCTCAGGATCTTAAGATCCTGAGAAGATGAGGACTGACTGGCAGAGCTCCCTTACTCCACACGACCTTACTAATAAGGAGATGGAATATGTTACATTTAGACACGAGATTAATTTTCCAGGAGCGCCCGAAGGAAATTAGCTCTAGCATCCGCCCAAAATTTGAACTTAGTTATATGGAACATATTTGTTCCTTCTAGCGAAAAAATGACTTCGTTAAACCGAAAAATGCGTTATATAGAACTTTGTTATGGAGAGATTCCTCAACATGCATATGAATGGGCAAACGACTGGAAACTAGGAATAACATTTAGGAAAAATTAAAATTTTTAAAGAGAAGTTCGATATATCGAGCGTCGACTGTACCTCGTTCTGGATTCCAATCCGTCACCACATTTTCTGGACTTAGGCAAGTGCGTCGCGATTCAAAGAAGTCTGGGAACCACTAGAATTGAAAAGGAACGGAGAGCCCTCACGGTCTTAAGGATGGCTTGCCGCTCCTGAAGGAGCGAGGCTGGGGACCAGCCTCCGTTTTCCTCGAAGGAACACACGACTGCGTCCCTGTGCTCCAGTTCCTTCTTGGCCATGACGGTTTTTGCATAGAGCTTCTTCCTCTGGGTCTAGCTGAGGTGGTCTTCGGCTTTTTCCGTGACGGATTTCTCCAGCAATCTTCTCACTCTCATTTCTTTGGATTTTCGGTTTCTCTCGACCTCGTCTTTGGCCTTCATTAGGTCCTGTGGGAAAAGAATAAACCCATATAGCACGATAGTGCCTTATAGCCATATTCATTTTACGCTAAAAGAAGAAGAATAAAGAATTGGAAATAGAGACGAGAAATTATGAAAGACACTATGAAAAGGATAAAACCGTTGAATGTTCAGATTAGGACAATCCAAAGCCTTTTCCTTGAACTATCTGAAGAGGCCTTCATCTGCAATTGCCCTCTCATCAATGAAACTTAGTATGACCCAGCTCTTCCACGGTCGGCAGGTGCAGGTTCTGTTGGAATCATTTCATGGAACGGGTTTTGGAGTGCATACTCTACACACAGAAAATTCAGTGCCTCAGTTCGATGCATTTTTCTCGTGAAAAAATCTGTCCTGCATGTGATGCGTCTTTATCGCATCGAAGTTTGGATGCGGTTATCGCATCAAATGTTGGATGCGATAAAAACGCATCACATGGAGGACAACTTTTTTCTCGACGAAAATGCATTAATTTTATTCTGCGTGTATAGGTCAGGTAAAACGCATCACATGGAAGACAACTTTTTTCTCGACGAAAATGCATTAATTTGATTCTGCGTGTATAGGCTATGCGCTTCTGCCGCATTGAACATTTCGTGATGAACTTCAGCCACATCGAAATTTGCCTTCCATGTCCTATTGTGGGAATATAGTGGCTTTTGAGCTTAAAGCCCGAATGCACAAACCTCATTTAGGGGAGACAACGGGCCTTTTAGAGAAGAAGCTATTTTACTCCCATAGGAATCCATGTATTCTTAAAGGACTGTTAAATATCTATAGTTAACAGTCGGATCATGCCATATTGGGGATACGTACACCACCAACGCACCAAACGGAATACAAACACCATATGAAACTGGACTCGAAGAACGAAGAAAGCGGTTACATGGGAATCCCTTAGAGACGCACGAGCTACTCGCATGGGTCGGAGGGAAGGTGAAGTGGCGAAGAGGCCATGCACTCAGGCGGTTGCGAGTGAATCCCTCGACTGTCAATGCATTGCCCCGAGGGTTCATGGAGGGGAGGGAGGGGGAGGGGGAGGCTTCTTCGGCACGAAGTGGAATACGGAGGTTAACATGCGTCTAGACGATGCAAGGCCACTCAAACCACCCTCTAGACTCGGCTATAGACACATTTTGGTTTTGCAAACGCCTTTCAGGCGACCCGGCACCGTCGGGAAGCGAGAGATATAAATCGAAAATCCAGCTGATGTCTTTTTCTCATGAGAAAAATAAATCGAAAAGCGAAAATTGAGAGAAGTATATCGTCTCGATTCACCAATTTCTCTGAGTGTAGTTTGTCTAGTCCTGGTTTTGTCTCCGTGCTCTCCTTCGCTTCTTTCCCCTCAAATAATGAACATTCTGGTGAAGAGAACCTCCTGAACTTCACAAGATCTAATTGGCACCCTGGTAATTGAAACATTTCCCTCAGAAAAATTCAACCTCTTCGTATTCCTAACTGTAAGACCTCGGAAAGATTTCTGGAAGACCTCGGGATCGATCTATTGATACATAGACCTAATTCGTCCCTTAAGTAAAGGACTGAGTTTCTTTTGAACGAAAAAAAGTAGGCCTCGACCTGATCTGAAGACTGTCCGTCGGATAGGCCTAGGCCTGACGTTGGTGACTCCAATGGAGAGGGGGGGATATTGGAGAAGATTAGGAAAAGGGAAAGCCTTTGAAAAATGATTTTTGCATTTCTTCGTTCAGTTTTCTTTGATTCATCTATTATTAATTGGGAACAAGCTCATGAAATTCTACAAGAAGCGATCAGTCCAAATAATTCATTTAAATAAGACTTTACTCCGATGTACATCACCAATTTTCCGTTATAAATGTCTAACTTCTTTTCAAGAATGCCTGCTAAAGTGGCTTCTTTTATGAATTTATTAACATTCTAAGAATCACTGAGAGAGATTGTCATATGCGCCTATGAACGTGGTGAAAGTTTCACTAAAATAATTTTTTTACTTGTGATCTGGTGTCTCACGGACGTGAGACACCAGATCGTGGCACACACGATCGTGGAGGTCGGGAGGAGCTGGAGGGGAGGCGAGGAGGCGAGGAAGAGGCAAGGAGGAAATGTTGGCACACAAGCCCTGCGAGAATAGGCCTTTCCTTCCAGGCGACCAGCCTACTCTACCCTATACCTATAGCCTCGTCACTAAATCATCCCTCTAAATCTCCACCTCCTTTGATCCCTCTCCTCTAATTGCCCCACCTCTTTTTTGGCACGATTTCTGGACAGGATCTTCTTTCCTCTTGTCCAAGAACTCCCTAACTATGTCAAGGACACTAATCATGCTCTCACTCTCCTGAAGACTGTCCAGTTGCAACCGTCTGGATCTATCGTTTTGTTCACGATGGACATCGCCTCACTCTATACTGTCATCCCACATTGTGATGGTCTTCTTGCCCTCAAATTTCTTCTCGATCGACGTCAATGTCTAGACCCCCCTACGTCCACCCTTCTCTTGGCGGACATAGTAGTCACTTAAAACTCTTTTTCCTTCAATGGTTCCAACTTTATACAGACAAGCGGTGTCGCCTTGGGGAGTGCCATGGGTCCTTTATATGCATGCCTATTTGTAGGGTATCATGAGTTCCTTCGTCTGAATTCCTTCCAAGGACACTTTCCCTTTCTGTTATTACACAACATCGATTATATCTTTGGTGTTTCATCTACCTTGACGCAGGACATCTCCCCTTTCATTCAGCCTGTCTCATCAATGCACCCCTGTCACTTTACACTTCATGCACTTTATCTCTGTCGTCAGTGATCAATTTGTCTCCTTTCTTGACTTCATTATCTCCGTATCTCCCCTTCGTGATGGGCCCTCTACCGACATCTTCTGGAAACCCACTGATTCTCATTCTTACTTATCTTTCACTTCCTCTCACCCCTACAAAAGCAAGTCCTCCATCCCTTACTCTGTTTCTTCGCTTGAAACGCATTTGCTCTTCTCCCGAGATATTTTTTTCGAGGGTCACTCAGCTTCCTGAATTATTTTATCAACATGGCTTTCCTCCTGAGTTGGTTCACAAAGGCCTGAACAGGGACAGTTGGTCCTGCACTACTGCTTCACCCAAACACTTCGAAATTATAATTTTTCCCCTGTCTCACACTGTTTTTCTTATTCCTCCAGGTTCTACAATACTATTCCCTTGAAGGCCTACTAGGTCGAGGATCGTGAAAACTTTTTCCTTTCTCTTCTCGATGGACCGTTCTCAATATGTGCTGATATGCAACATTTTACTTACCTCATGTAGTCGCTAGTAAATGATTGAAGGTCTTTTAAACGTAAAAGGTAGTCCTTGGCCTGATCTGGTAGGAGGGGGGGAGAAGGGAAAATGTAAAATGGTCATGACTTTTATGGATATAGGCCCTGGAAGAACAAAAGGATTAAGTCATTTATCCCCACAATGTTGGAAGCATGATGATGTATGGCAAATATATAACTCAAAAACAACGAGGAAAATGCGGATATAAATGCTTTCCGCCAGGAGCTCGTTTCTGTAACAAAGCAGTTGCCAGGCAGAAACGCGGAGTATGTCACAAATCAAAATGCCAGACTCCAGCACCATATGTTCAAATACAATTTGTTTTCCTACGCGGCTGTGTTATGGATGAAGTGCCATTTTTCCAAGGATTAATGAGTGAATGAGACCACATGTTTCTGTCCATGGCTTAATCCATGGTCGATATCTTCGAGGAAATTAAGAAGAGGAGTATTATTCCTTAATTACTCCCCATCACTGACAGAATGTGATAGAAAACATTTCTCAGGAAACCGAATAAATGGAATGTCTCCAAAATCATTTCACACTGCACATAGGATATTCGGTCCATCAAACTGAGGCATTTTAGGAGTGGAAATATCTGTCCTCCATGTGATACGGTTTAAAAGCATCAGATGTTATATGGGCGAAGTGTCCATGGAGAGTTACGCACTTGCGTGTGACCCAAGAATGAATGCATTGCCAGAGGGCTTATGCCCGATGAAGTGAAACTCGACGAAGTGAAATACAGAGGTCGACATGCATCTAGGCGATGCGAGGCCACTCAACCCCCCCTCTCGTCTCGGCTATAGACCACGCACGGACGAATTGGCGCTTCATCGACGTGCGCTGGAGACGAGTTAAAGAAAGCGCATCCTTGTGACGTCATAGAGTGACGTGGAGACTGGGGAATGACTCGATCGATAGCTTTCTTGGCTCCTATGACAGGGGATCCGAGTTCGAAACCCCACATATCAGACTTATTTTTTCAAGTGCATGCCCCGTCATGTGGGAAGGGAGACCTCTAAGCAATAAGTACTTCCGTCCCGAGAAGTGGGAGATTTAAGGGGCCCAAGTGGTGAAGGCTGAACTCGTATCATCACTTGGGAAAAATTGAGAGGTTACTTAGTACTCGGCTATTAGTTGAGCTAAGAGGATGTTGGGGAGAGTTAGAGGAATTCCAGAGTGAAAATGAACGCCTTGCTATGAACAAATGTTGCCTAGCCTTGCAAGTCTTACTTTGGAAGAGCAAAATCTCAATTCCCTATTTTCAACTTTTGCAACAGCTGAGCTTTTCATTAGCCATAGGAATAATATTTGTCTGATTCTGTGTTTGCATGCTGAGTCAGTGGTCCATCACTCTTTATTTCACCTTTCTTTGTTTTAACTCTATTTGATTCTCCCTTATCCATCTCTGCATCAGCGAGAGTGGAGCTGGCCTGACAGTGAGATCAATACATAGATGTAATAAATGCTCCTGCATCATGCTCCATTTCGAGGATGACGCCAGGTGAAGCATGAACGACCAAGGAAAGCGAAGGGACTCCATTTTTTCTGGATTTTTTTTTCATTATCAGGATATCTTGCAAGATAGCAATCCTTCAAGATGTGGCGTGAGCATATGTGTGCTGTCTTTGGTATTGAGTGGACACTTAATGCTTTCATCTATACTCCTTTACTTTCAATTCAATGTCAGGCATGAAGTGACAACTTCTCTATTCGGCTGTTACGATAGGAAGCCTCGCAACCACAAACGATGCTGGTTTTTCCCCTTCCTTTACCCATGATTTTGTCTTATGCCCTGCTACATGAAGTTTTTCCTACCTAACGAATGGAAAAAGTAGCCAGTGAGAGGAAACAGCGAGAAGCTAGTAGTGACTGCGAGGGTATACCGATGAATGAAAAAGACGAGGCTTCATATCGAAAAACTTTCGACGCGTTAGCTACGCGAGAAAGAATAGGATAGGGTAGCTGGGGAGGCAAGCAGAACGCAAAGGAAGGCTGAGTGCACTAGAAAATCGAAGAGGGAGAGAGTGGTCCTCACAACTCTCTGGAATCCATAAAATACCAATATGCTAGCAGTGCACGTCCTGTCTTACAGTTTTAGCATATTGAGTTACTGGTTAAAAAAAAGGAAGTTAGTTGGTGACACTAAATATTGACCACCGCGTCGTATTTGACCCGCTACAATTACTTGTACAATTTCTTGTAATTGCGTCTGGTGAACCCTTATTCCTAAGTGTGGCCAAAGAAGTGATAGGAGGTTGGAATGCAAGGGATTATCGATCCGAGGGTGTTGAATAGGCCATAAGGGTTTAAATTCGGGTGAGATGTCCGTGCGGAAGGCCAACATTGCTTAAGATGAACACGTCTGCTGGATACATTTTCTTATAGGAGTTGTACCTCCTAATTCGAAGCGTGGATGAGTTTTTTCTGAATTAAGCATGCAGAGAAATATTTGTCTATTGAATATAATAAACTGTGCCAGTCCGTTCTGCTTAAAAATAATTTCCGAACAACATGACCCTAATGAATAATGTGCGCCCAAGGGATTCTCCGCAAGAGTAAGATTTCCCCCCCCCCCCCAGAAATTTGCAACTGGAGAGCAACCTACGTAAGAAATTCCAGGTTTCTAAATCCTTCACCGCCCGATTCAATACTGCATACCAGCATGTACATAATTAGTAAAGTTTCAGCCTTTCGTCTCTATGATTCCCTGGAACGAAATATTTTTTGGGAAAGGTCCCCCCCCCCCCCCCAAAAAAAAAAGTAATCTCCTAGTGTGGTGCTCCCAGGAGCAAAAAATGAAGCTTCCGGCTTGTGCCGTTGAGATGGGACGAGCGAATGATGAGGTTCGGCCAGTTTAACTGTCCGAACATTGGTGGTTTTACCCTAAGTGACTGGCAGTAAGTAGAGACAAGAATTGTGCGATGTTTTTAGAGAGATGAAAAGAAAGGGGGTGAAGACATCGCGAACACGCACACGTCATGTACTTCATAACTTGGTGCCTCAGCGGAAGTGCCATCATTACTGAACTACACTGCCGTCCCGCTCTCAGACGAAAATTCGGGTGTGTCTTTCGGTCCTGGAATCCCTGGTAAAAGAAAATGGGGAGTTTCTCCAACGAGGCAACGGCATTTCAGCCGCTTCTGGACAGAAGCCTCTGAACAGGGACTGAAAATATCGCTGCATTCTATCAGAATATTCCAACTCCGATAGCGAATGCTTTCTGCTCATAAATTTGTCCGTCACAAGATCCAATTATTACCGTGAAAAAGCCAAGAAGGTATGGGAGTAAGAACTTTGCCTTGATCGGATCTGCTTTCATCCCATTCAGCCCTGATGCCTCCACCGTTCCCAATGCCAAGAAAGCACCGCGAGGTGTAATAATTCATAATAAATTAAACGCTGTCTCGAAACGGAAGAGCGCCGTCTCCCGACAAGAGAGGAGAAAATCCAAGAACGATAACTGGACACTAGAACTTCTGGGGAAATTATCCCTATCCCGTGCCATCCGTTACGTGTTTAATCCCGGCCGAACGGCAAACCTTCTTTCTCAGAAAATATGGACCAGAGAGGGAGGAATACCCACCGATGAGGCTTGAGAAGAAGATCTCGGAACTTATTCAGAACTTGCGTTGAAGGTGACGGTCCATCGGTCTTCTGATGAATGTAAGAACTATGTCAAGCGGAACAAAATCGAGAGTGAGTCGTGTCCTGTTTGAATATGACAAAGAAAATATACGATATAAGGGTCATTCCCATCCCGAAAATTTCCCAGCTTCCGATGGAGTTCCGCGAGGTGAGAAAGGCGAGAAAGTAATGAAATCAAAATTCCATCACATGGATTGACTTTTAGGAGCGTATCTGATTTTAGGGCGGAAAAATTCTCTCTCCCTGTCGGCCGTAATGCACAACCACACGCCTTGCTCATAGCACTTCCACCCACGCCCAATCCACTTTGCTCATTGCACCTCCACCCACGTCCAACCCTTCCCTTCCCCGAAACGGCATAGAGGCGGAGACGCGCAGCCTGGGATGGGGGCAGGGAGGATGCTCGAGGGGGTGAAGCGGGTCGATTCGCCTTGCAGGTGTCGAGGCGCTGCCTCTGCCATTACGAGTTCGAGTCACGGGAGGGAATGGTCGCTTTTAGGGGTAACGTCGTGGTCATGTTTATCGACTTCATAGATTTTATTTATCAAACTTGATAGGAAAATCCTATGAGGTTTCCAGAGAATTTCCACTTCATTGCCCCCCTTTAGCGAAACCCTGGCTACGCCACTGCTGACTAGTTTCTGTAGACTGGATATCCCGACGCTCATGGGCATGAAAAGAGACGCAGGAGCAATAGTAGAACAAAATCATGAACAGTTAAAGCAAGTCCGAAATCGGAAACGTACCGAAATTCCAGGAGATTACTCAATGCAAACACCCACTCGCACGTGTTCCTCCTCCGCCAATGCAGCGACTGCTCAATGGTCGTTTTCGCGGTCCCTCCAAAAGATGGATGACGAGGAGCACCGCTTGTTGCTCGCCGACCCAGGAAAGAGACCCGATGAAAGTCTCATTCCCTGTCTCTTTTCACTAAAATGTTATTAACGGAACTCGAACCTTAAGGACGACAGCTTTGCATATTTGAGGCGTAAGGGAATCATTCTGCATGGCTTAATCCAGCCCTGAGCTCTTCGAATGAGTTTAAGCGCTAAAGTTAAGCTTAATCTGAGGCCTAGGTGTGTGTTAAGCCTTGCGAATGTGTCAAATGTTAGATTTGCCGTAGTCTGGGATGCCCTTTCGAAGGACAAATATGTTGCTGAGCAACTACATCGCCTGGAATCTCAATGGGATCACTATTTCTTCCGTCATATATCTGTACGCCATTTTGTCATTTGGGTGAAGGCTTCTGGACTCACAATATGTCTTTTGGAATTAATCTCTTTGTTTCGATGAAATTATATATTGCCTGTATATTATATATACATACATATATAATTATATATGTTTGTAGGCATGCAGATGGGGATGGGTCAAGTTTCCCTCAGTAGTTCAGTAGTTGAAAATCATAGGCCTATGCTAATGGCCTATAATGCCATGATGTCTGATATGAATTATTCTCTCTTTTGAAGAAATCTGAAGCCATTCAGGTATATTTTCCAACCACTTGGTCAAGTGTTGTCTCTGTGTCTCATTGTCAGTGTGAAGTCATTAGTATTCTCCATGTCCAGAGATTAACTGAACTGGGGTTACCAACTTTGGACTTAGCAAAATATGGACATAAGGAAATATGGGAAATATTCTAAGTATACTGGCATATGTGGTTCTGCTGCAAATACATATAGTCACCTATCGCCATGGCACCAACTGATACTATACGAGTGTGATCTACTGCTTTAGACTTGCCAAAAAGTATGGTTTTAGCTGCTATTAAGATTTATTAACTGAAGAAAATCTTGAAGTATAAAAATATGGACAAGGTAGTGTTCATGTTAAGATAAGTTTGCAGTATGGATATTGCTTCTAAAATATATACTGTCCATACAAATTATGAACAGGGGGCAACCCTAACCTGAAAAATGAACTTGCTTATTAGTAATAGAATTAGTATTAGTAATAGAGTGGGTCTGGTGGCTAAGCTGGAGTGCTTCATCAACCAAGATTTAAAAATGAATTCTTAACTAATTTTTGAAATAAGTAATGAAATGCAGTATATGAAAATATGATGGCATTGCGCATTCCAATTTCTGAAAATCAAATAAAAATTATTTTCCTAATCATGAAATTGTCTCACAGTTGGAAGGTATGCAATTGAATCAACTATAGAGCATTCCTTGCCAAATTCTATGAGATGGCAAATGCAGCAACTATAGAGGCTACATTTGGAGCTTTTGAAGCATCTGCTCTTAATGGAGCTTTTCTAGAAATAGTTTTATGGGGTCTGTTTGTCACTCCTGCATATTGACTACTGGCTTAGTGTTTCAACACAAACACTGCTGTTGAAAAGCTTAAAAAGTAGCTGAATTACAGGAATTTCTTTATTTTGCAGGCATTGATGTGCAATGTTGTTTTATGTGAAAGCTGAATATTTACCCCATAGATGGCATTGGTATTCATTTCAGACATCTTGAAGTTGAAGTATTCCTTTCCATCAAAGCTGTTGTCTGAGCATCACTTCATTCTGGCTGGTAATTCAAATTCATGCTACCAGCCCCTAATGCTAGCATATTGTAATAGTCTTGTCACTGCTTGTGGTCCCCACTTCAGCTGGGCACTGGGGTAGAATAGATTCTAAGGTAGAAATAGAATAGTGTCTATTTTGACTACCTTGGTGCTTCCTTTATTTTTCCTCTTCAAGCCTTGGGGGTACTATCATTTACATGAAGGCTTAGAAGTCTTGAAATAAAAAAGAGAAGCAGGAAGAAGCATGTCAGCAGCAACAATGGAGGCTTTGGTTCTGCTGGCTGAGAATGAGAGATGAGGGAGACTCATACAAACATGCCAAGTAGGCCTGAGGAGGGAATATGAGCAAGAGAGGGTAAATGGATGAGTCCACATTGGAAGAGTGAGTGGAATGAAAAATCTAAAGCCAAAGGGAAAGGACTTGTGTGCCTTTGTTCCTTTGCTGTGCTGCTTAGTAGCTTAACTTATGCTTTCCTCTACCTTCTTCCATGTGGTTTTCGGTGCTCTCAAAACTGAGTTCAACACTTCCCCTTTTGTTCTGAACATGGAAGAATTCCTGAATCAAGAAATCTTTCATTATTATTAAGAGGAAAAGGAGGAAAAGTTCCCAAAAATTATTTAATAAAAGCATGTATTTAAAAATGCAATATGCATTATCAGTTGGATTTCCCAAGATTTTTGTTATGCACTTACAGCTAAACACAAAGTCATTTTGTATTAACAATTAATTTGATGCATCTCATTTCATCAGTAGAAAGTTTTCTTGTAGTTGTTAAAGGAAAGGTGACTTCCTAAAAGACATTGGGCAACCAGTGAATATGAATGATCCCATTCAGTAATAACCTCATACAGCCTTCCACTTCTAGTTAAATAATATTGCTGTATCTTTGCATATTTGGATGAAGGCAAGTGACACAAGGACAATCAAACGTGGAATCCCCACCACATGTGGACTTTTCACATCCTCAAGTCACTCTGGAAGACCAAAAGTTGGCTCCCTTTGCTGAATTGAGGAATTACAAGAGAGTGTAAATACATGTTTTTAATCCCAGTGTCATTAGCTTACTTTTCAAGTTGGATGTTCAACTCTCAAAATACCACATAGACTTCATGAATGTGGAGGAGGTGGATGTTTCACCTGTGGACCTGTAGGAGCTCATCCAGCTAATTCAAGCAATAATGTTGTTTGGGGGGGGGGGGAATTCCCTTTCCAAGAAATGAAGCCTAAAAAATGAAGGACTACACCGATGAAATGCATTATTAATATATCTCATACAGGATGTTTCATTCAATTAGACACCATTTTAAAATAATATGACTCTTAAATTACAAAAGCTACCATAACAGCTTTCCTACCATTTCATTGAACAGACTGCAACGTTTTTTCCTTGGAGTTTTCAACCCTAACTCGACATCATCCACTCACCAACACAGCGAAGAACCCATTAATGCATTAAATTTTGTGAGCACACCATTGCAAACTGCTATCCACACGTCTTCAACAGTACTTTGTCGATGCTTCCAACTTTCTTCGACATCAACCCATGTGACTTTTTCTTTGTGTTGGGGGATACCTAAGGGAGAAAGTGTTCAAGAAAACTAATGACAGTGAGTGACAGTGAGCTGCTGAGTAGCTCGAAGAATAACGTACCTATTCACCTCCGCACCGTCAACAATGCGCGTGGTTGTCTTATTGAGCGTACCTTGCACTTAACTGCTAATGAAGATTAACTTTGAAGTCTGCTCTATTTAGAGGTATGCGAATTGCTGCTGTAGCTTGTATACAATAAAATATTATTTTGAAATGGTGACTAATTAACTGAAACACCCTGTAGTTCCCATGCTCCCTCCCACATTATCCCATTCTCCCCCTACTTTTTCCATCCATGCTGCACTTGTAGATTGATGCCATGGAAGTAATCCAAAGCCCCAGAGGCAAAAGGTTTGAAGGATGACTGCTCTGTGATGTTTTCCAATCCACATGTGCAGCTATTGGGCCCACCACACCTGGTCTTGGATACCCAGGATGCTGATGCTCAGACTTGCAAGCTAAATGCTGCTGCCTTGCAATCCTAGGATGAAGAGCTTCAGTATGTAAATATTTTTTCGCTCAGCTTTCAAATTCTGCAAAGAATGATATTATTGGGGAAGTTGCACTTGAATGAAGGATGATGCTCTAAGTGGGAGAGATGTATTTTCTTAAAAGAGTAAATTGAAGTTTGAAGGTGAAGATGTGCTGCTTCCAGTTCCATTGCTATATTCTATCATATTGAACTGTTGGAAATCCCACAAATGAAAATATTAAAATAATGTAATTTTTCTTCTTTCCTCAAAGGTATAGTCAGAGCGATTGGACAAGGAGTCAGGAGCCTACTACTACCAGATGTGGATGGGACCAACCAACCAACTAGGAGGTGCCCCAAAACATTTCTTGACTGCAATCCTTTGGTGAGTTAATCACTGAAATCTGCTTTAACCATAGCAACATTCAGGGCAAAGACACCAGCAGAGAAAGCTCCCATATTCATTAGATTCTATATTTGTGTTTGTTGAATGAGATGAGAATTGCCCTCCTTGATAATAATTCCTGCATGATTGGTGACACTGCAAACTTGATTGCAATTGCTTTCTAAGTGCTCTTTTTAATAACTGTGGAGTAAATCAAAACAAACACGTTCTGTGCATGCTAAGGTTCAATCTGCAGTCTTCAGTCATCATCAAACTGCCAAATGACTGTGAGGTGATAGCTGGTGGTGGTGGGATTTGATAGGTAAAAGTTCACATTTGTAGGCCACATCCTCCTAGTTGGACTACTTCTCAACTTTGAATGATTGTCTTCTTTTTTTCTGAAAATTGTAAACTAAAAGACAGCTGATGGTATCCTACATGAGTAATATAATTCCATTCTGATGATTCATGCCATCATTTATGCTTTGCAGATGAATTCTTACAGGAGGAGGATAGTGTTTTCATGAGATGGAGCATCTCCCTGAAGGCTGTAGTACACAAGTAGGCTTGTATTTTGCCTCCTGAGGATTCAGCTTTGTGACAGTACAGTACAGTACTCTGCAGTTTGGCACACAAAAGTTAGTCATATGTTATTTTATGTTAGTGATAAAATTTGATAGTGAGAATTTTATTAACTACTTTTGATGAAGCTCCTGGCATTATTTACTTTTTTTTGTTTCATATATCTCAATACTAAGGACTATCCTTTTTATGACTTTGTTCAAGCTTGTTTGTATGATTCCATTCATGCTCTGAGGGGGCCAAAGAGCTATTAATGGGCAGCAGTAATCAAAACTAATTAATAGTCAATCAAGTCATAGGAATATAATTTCCTCTTTTCTATTCAGGAAGGCAGTCTTAAATGGACATATGGATTTAATGTGGCAGCTAAACTTGGCACTCATTATGTCAGCATGTGATCTTCACTTTTGCTGATTTGATGCAGTCATTTTGTATAAAAACTCTCCATACTTCAGTTTTATTCAGCATTTCCTGATTTCCATAGTTTGCAATGTACAGATGAGGTTTGGTTGTCCCATAGTCATATCATGTGACTTTGGTCCAGTTGGGTCCTCAACTTCTTCCTCATTTACAATGTTTTCTTTTTTCATAGCTTCCTGTGCTTCCTCAGAAGTAGATTAAGGAAGTATGGTATATCTTGATAATGTTTCTTTTTTTTTTTACAGCTGGCACCTGTAAATCCTGTTTAGCCTCATGGGGCACCTTCCAGGTACCTAAGTCCTAAATTACTCTTAACCCAGTAAATGGTATTACCACCCATAATGTGGGTCTAATGATCACTTCAACCTTATTTCACCTATTAGAACTTCAAGATAAGGTCTCATCTCTTCTCTCAAGCCTGTCATTGCTTCTTATAATCAATGAGTAATAGTTAAAAACTAACCGGAGGAACCTTTGTCCCCCGACTGGGACTATGGGACACCTTTCCATTGTCTCTCACTATGTTCACATGGGCCATGCACTCTGCCAGCCTGTTTGCTGGAGGGTTACACTGGGACTGGTGAGACCCCTGGCATGCACCCACTGCCAGGGAGAGGGGCCAGCTCCCCACTTAGCTCCTACTTAAAAACAAGAAAGAAGTATGGTAAAATGCTGTCATCACCATTCACAAATTGCAAATTCACATATGTCTTCCAGTTGAGAGGTTGTGGAAATATACTACTAGGCTGTCAAGATGTACAGGGTATCCCATAAGAAGTGTCAGGATTTTAAATCTGCATTATCAGACAAGAAAGCCCAGTAGAATAAAGGCAATATACTTGCCACACTCTGGAGTGCGAGGAGTTACATTATACTTACATCAAAGGATATTCATGCAAGGTTCAAGGTTCAAGGTAGTTAGTGACATCAATAGGCGATTTCACCCATTTCGATATCACATGTCGAGGTCAAGCGTTCCTTAATTTTAGGGTAGGCCTAACCCTCTTAAAGCTAAATATTTTTGTTTTGTTTTGTTTTGTTTTTTTTTTTTGTTAACACCTGGCCTTTCAAATCCCCAGTCTTGATGGCATCAGATTGCTTCCTCTTGGGTTTCTTGAAAGTGCAAGTATAAGCCAAAAAACCAGAGATGATTGCTCCTCTGGTAGACAATGTTATGAATGGTTTTGAGACTGTCTCCCAGAAAATCCTTGCTACAGGGATGGAGGTAACTTTGATCCATGAATGCAAGTGTTGCTTATGAGATGGAACACAGTTACATATTATTTTTCATGTGTAAAACTCATGCATATTCCCTGAGATCCTGTGTAATGTATCTCCTGACACTCCAGTGTTGCCAGCATATTAACTCCATTGAACTTTGTTTTGTTTTCTGGTAATACAGAATTAAAATCCTGATACTTCTTATGGGACACCCTATGTATACAGAAAGCTAAAATAAAAGAGAAGCTATACATAGTTATCATCTAGTTATAGGGAAAGGAAGAGTTTTTCTGATATCATTCCATGCTGTGACAATATGTTGCAAATCATGAAGCCCATTCCATAAAGTTGTACCATGCTCTTTGAAGATGTCCAATCCTTTTGATGTATGACTGGTGCTGGGAAAAAGTGAACAAGACACTTCTAATACTTTTGCTTCAAGCATACAATCACCCCTAGTTCTAGAAGTTGTACCCAACAGCTAGGAACCAGAACAGGAGGAGCATTTGGCCTAATGTTGCCTGCATTGTCACTTTGCTTTCTTGAATGATGAATTTTCTTGGTTTATATCCAATCTCTGGCTCAATCAGCTTGATTGGTAAGTAAATTTGTAGTAGGTGTATCTGGAGTTTGTTCTTATTATCTACTGTAGTATACATATATATCAGGAATATACAGGGTGTCCACATGAAAGCTCACCTATTTGTGTGGAGCATTACAAGGAAAGTAAACGAGACAGGATGAAGAGAGTGACCCCAATAGAAAGAGCAACTCAAAGAATTTAAGATTTCAATTTCGCGCCAGCGTCAGTATCCCGGTGGTGGTGCTGTGGAACGCGGAAGTAAAAATGGCGTCCGACCAGCAGAAAGCGCAAGTTGTGGNAAGAGAGTGACCCCAATAGAAAGAGCAACTCAAAGAATTTAAGATTTCAATTTCGCGCCAGCGTCAGTATCCCGGTGGTGGTGCTGTGGAACGCGGAAGTAAAAATGGCGTCCGACCAGCAGAAAGCGCAAGTTGTGGTGTGGTTCGCTAAGCATGAATTGACATTCTCCGTGCAACGAAAGGTGCGCCCGTAGAGGTGTACTGATTTTTTGCAATAAATTCTTTGAGTTGCTCTTTCTATTGGTGTCACTCTCTTCATCCTATCTCGTTTACTTTCCTTATAATGGTCCACACAAATAAGTGAGCTTTCATGTGGACACCCTGTACAGTGTGGGCCAAAAAATCTTGGACTCCTATGGCTATCAATGACATTTTGGATACTACTGGCTGAAATGAAATTTGATTGCATGTGAAACTGGAATAAAATTTGATTTTATCCAGTGGTATTAATAATTTCATTGATACCCATGGAGTCCAAGATTTTATCCAAAGTAATCCAAAGCCCTAGAGGCATAGGCTCTGAAGGACAACTGCTCAGTGATGTTTTCCAATCCACATTCACAGCTATTGGGCCCACCACTCTTGGTTTTGGATGTCTAGGATGCTCTGACTTGGAAGTAAAATACTGCTGCCCTGCAATCCTATTCCAATTGTTGTAATTGTTGGAGATTTATTGCTCAAACTTAAGTAACATTTTTTGACATGAAACAGCACTCAAGTAGAGTTTCACCTGCACTAAAATTTTATTCCATCCGGTGGTATTGACAATTTCATTAATACCCCTGGGGTCCAATATTTTTTGGAACTCAAGGTACATTGTCATCTCAGGAATCAAATGGAAAAAAAAAGAAAGAGATGAAATTTGAGGAAGTTCTATTAGGAATAAATCCTTGCCAAATCTTACCTGTGATCATACCTTTGTTTCAGGTGATGTTGATCTTTAGTGCAAGGGTGTCCTCACTGACGGTTGGGGAAAGTGAAGTGTGCCAGATGGGGTACTATTGAAGTCTACTTGCTAGTGGAAGGTTGCCACTTGTCCAGGGTGCTTTCAATTCAGGAGGTGTGGATGCAAGCATGACAGCATACCAGTGGCTGAAAAGCTAAGCCATGAGAGAAATCAAAGAATAAATAATTGTTGCTTACATTGTAAAAAAAATTATGCATGTCACAATCTTTAGATGGATGCATGCCTTCAAAGAAGTTTTCAATTACTTGAACTACCATGGTTTTGGTTAAGTTCCGTTTAAAAACTTTCTGATGTTTTGATGAAGAAGACCAACTTAATTTGTCATTACTATTTAGGAGGGGGTTTGATATGAGTTTTGTGATACATGAAACCAATTGTTACTATCCTTGCTCAATTATAACTCATTAATGGAGCTGTGAGAATTTCCTGGATGATTGCATTATCCTCCATGTCAGAACCCTGAGATCCATGTAGTTCCGGAATGAAACAGTTTAAGCCCATGTTTGCTTGGTTTGATGAAAATGATTCCATAAAAGATTCACTGAAAAACAGAAATAGTTCCAATGTGAACTGTTGTCCTCACCTATAGTTTCTGGAGTGTTAAGCCAGAAATTGCAAGTTAGTGGATAGAAATAGTGATCATTGCTGTGAGAACTGTTGACAATTGGTGAAAGTTGCTCCATTTTGGCTGCATGTGGATTGATGAATGTAATAATTGCAGAAAAAGCCAATGTGACAGTAGAGTTCACAAGCTACTGTTATAATTACAAAAGAAACCAATATGACAGAAGAGTTCACTAGTTTCTACCCTGCCCATCCTTTTTTTCCTTAAACAGTTGTTCCATATTCATGGATTTGATGTCATTTGATGGTGGGGTCAACCCATCTACAAAACACCAAATTCTCTCTAGCTCAGTTGGAGACTGGTTGTTAATAATCAATATATTTTTTTAAATGGTAGTTTTCTGGCCGTAAAGAGGGTGTGGCTTATATTCAAGGATTGCTTGGCAGAAATATAAAGCAGTGGTAGTGATGTGCATGTGAATGAAGCATCCATGAGGTTCATATGATGTGGGTGATTCTTTCTCATATTTGTACCCGGCATTGTAATGGTACGATATCATGAAGCATTCTCAAATCCTCTGTTTATTAATGCTAGATTTTGAAGTCACTAGAGAAGGGTACAGCTTAGAGGATTATTTGTTTTATACAAATTAATACTGTAGAAGACAATTATGTAGATGATCCCATTAATTGTTATCTTGTGTGTGTAAACCTTTAGTCATGTGGAAGGATGAAAAATTTGCTCATCACATCAGAATTGAATGT
Source organism: Darwinula stevensoni (assembly GCA_905338385.1). Lineage (NCBI taxonomy): Eukaryota > Metazoa > Arthropoda > Ostracoda > Podocopida > Darwinulidae > Darwinula > Darwinula stevensoni. The sequence goes on from CAJPEV010001558.1 coordinate 55,580, forward strand.
CCCCTGAGTAATAAATTTAAATAATGTCTTGAAAATTCAAATTCTTCCATTTTCCAATGATTTCTCCTTGTGAACTCCTAATTTCTCTGAAAATTTTATTGAAGATGGTTTCAGCATAGAGTAGAGAGTGTAACTGGAGGTGATACTCTGCTCGAATCCCATTCATTGCCAGGGTTCATTCATGTATTTATAGATGTTGCTGTCGATCCTCCACCTAGTGTGCATATATCAACAACTCCTCCATGGCCGAGCAGTGAACTCAACAAGACAACTCAACAAGTGTTACATTGAGGATTCCCTTTGAGTCGAATCCCCAAATGAGTCAATTCCCGATTCCTCTGCAGCAAAAGCACACCTCATGGAAGTGTTGTTAATAACAAGCCATAAGATGTCTCTGTAATATTTTGACTCCCTCCTACCCCTGGGAGTGTCACCTCTACCTAGTTCTGCCATAAATACTGCTTCAAGATTTACATGTTCCTCGCATTCTAGCTAAAGATGCTGGAATTTTGTAACCTAATAATCGTGCAGTGTATTGTTTTGTTATTGTATTGTTTGGTAATATTTTAGCTGTTGTGTTGCGCACGGTAAACATGGAATGGGGTGACAAAGAATCGCATAGCAGTGATGCACAAAGTGGGACAGAAACCTGCAACCATTTTCAAGACATTGCAGCCACTTGGAATCAGTTGCCAGTTTGTTTACCGAGCTATCAAATGTTACAATGATACTCAGAGAATACGAGACCGACCTAGATCTGGATGTCCACGCACTGCCAGAACACTGCAAGTCATCAAAGCAGTTAGCAACAGGATTCAGCGAAATCCTCTGCAAACAGAAAATGATGGCCAAGGAAATGGCCATCTTGACTAGAAGCATGTCTCGGTTGATTAAATCAGACCTAAGGATGGGTGCTTACTGAAGAAGCACAGGACATATTGACTCCATCTCTGAAAGAAATCAGGTCACGATCGAAAGTGTTGCTGCAGAGGTATGCGATAAACCAGGGGTGTCAAGCTCAAATCGGTCGGTGGGCCGCATTCCTTACCCTGCAGGTGCGTGGGGGCCGCACCCATAATTTTCCACCGAAATTTGTGCTAATAGTCAATACAAGTGGGAATTTCAAGAGCAGACGGCGGGCCGGATGAACTACCTCCGCGGGCCGTATGTTTGACACCTCTGCGCTAAACATACACCACAAAATCATCATTACTGATGAGAAACTCTTCACAACTGGAGAATAATTCAACCGACAAAATGACCAAGTGTATGCCCACAACTCTCAGATAGCTGCCGATATCATCCATAAGGTGGAGAGAGGTCACCATCCTGCTTCTGTCATGGTTTGGTGGGGGGTGAGCTATGAGAATGTTGCCAAGCTGCATTTTTGCAAGCAAGGATTGAAGACATCAGCCAAAGTGTACCAAGAAGACATCTTAGAGAAGACAGTGAAGCCTCTCAACCATGCGATGTTCAAGGGGCGCAACTGGATCTTCCAGCACAACTCTGCACCTGCTCACAAGGCTAAGACAACGCAGGAGTGGCTAACCAGCAATTTCCCTGAGTTCATCAAGGCCTCAGATTGGCCATCTGGGAGCCCCAACTTGAACCCACTGGACTACAAACTGTGGGCAGAGTTGGAGCTGATGGCCTGCCACAGAAGACATCCGAATTTTGAAAGTTTCAAGTGAGCCCTTGCAAAATCAACAGTCATATAGGCTGTTGATTTTGCAATGAACGTGGCGTGTACTGCAATTGATGAATGGCCTGATCGTTAAAAGTTGTGTGAAGGCCAGGGGTGTACATTTTGAATGATGTTTCTGTAACATGTTAGTAATAATGAAATTAGCAAATACAACATAAGTTTTATATTAACCGAGTTTTAAGAAAAAAAACCTCGTAACAGTATTTATGGCAAGACTAGGTAGTTGCACTCTCTATAGTTTCAGGTTTGTTTTTAAATGCGAAATCCCACAGAAAGAGCACTCTAAGTCATCAGTCGCCATTACCTTGACAAATTATGCAGCTTTTGCCAAATCCACCAGGAGTTCTGCATTGCAAGGCCTGCTCTGGAGGATTCTTAATGGAGTTTATTATTTTCAATCAACAATAGAAGAGAAGGTTAATCATTTAATCTTGAATTTCAAGGAGGACTCACCAATCTTTACTTTTCCTTCCTCGGTTTCACTTGTAATGTCAATCATTTCAGTATGGAAGTACATTCTGTCCCTTGCCTGGTGCACCATTGCATTGCTATTTATATTCCTATACATTTCGAGTAACAAATTTTTCCTAAAAGTACCAGTATAGTTGCCCAGAGGTGCTATACAGGCGGTGGTATATATGGTGGTAATTTGACTGTTGAAATGCCAGATCAGCCTGTGGGTCACTACTTGAAGGATGAGGTATCAAATTAATGTCATTCCTCTGGCAGCCCAGAGGTTGGGAGTTTCAGGAAATGGCTGAGTGTGAGTTTGGGCATGTGGCCCTCTACTTGATATAGGGGATGGATCAACAGCTCATTTCCACAGCTGGCTCTTCCTTTGCTTGCCACAGAGTGATCTAGTGCAGTACTAATAATCCCCATTTAATGGCACCCATGTTCTGTTAGCCTCTCAGCACAATTGGAGTGACATCCTGGTAATCTGCAAATATTGCACAAGTGTTTCCTTAACCTTCCCTGTTTTCAATATGGTGTAATATCTAGAAGTGAAATTGTGATATCTTGCCGGCTATGTAAATTTCATGTAATATTCATTGTTTGAGGATGATATAGGAATAGAACTTAAAAAAAGGGAAGGTTTGGAACTGGAACCTATGACAGTTGATTCCTTTATTCATGAAAATAAAAAATTAAGAATGCTTCTAAATCCTTACTCTAACATAGATGTAATTGTCACAGCAAAAATGCTTGTCCAGAGGCAGTTGCAGAAATTTTTCATAGGGGGGCAGTTCCCTACTTCCTACATACTTATACTACAGAATTGTTGCATTTGGTCATGTGTTCGCGTCCGGGGGGTGTCGTTGAAATCGTTCGAATCTCGGCGATTCTGATGGCATGTCGTTACGATTCCCCATCAGGAATACAGAAACTCAGGTTCGCTTCAGTCGCAGAATTGTAGCACTTTGTCATGTGTTCCCGGGTGGCGAGTGTCGTTGAAATCATTCGAATCTTAGCGGTTCTGGTGGCATGTCGCTACGATTCGCCATCAGAAGTAGAGAAACTTGGTTTGGCTCCTTTCACTTCAGTCGCAGAATTGTAGCACTTGGTCATGTGTTCGCGGGTGGCGAGTGTCGTTGAAATCGTTCGAATCGCGACGAATGACATTCCTTCTCAATGCGATTCGCCATTAGATGTAGAGAATCAATGTTTGGCTCTTTTCGCTTCCGTCGCAGAATTGTTGCACTTGGTCATGTGTTCGCGGGTGGCGAGTGTCGTTGAAATCGTTCGAATCTCGGCGATTCTGGTGGGATGCTGCTGCGATTCGCCTTCAGATGTAGAGAAACAATGTTTGGCTTCTTTCGCTTCAGTCGCCGAATTGTTGAACTTGGTCATGTGTTCCCAGGTGGCGAGTGTCGTTGAAATCGTTCGAATTTCGGCGATTCTGGTGGGATGCTGCTGCGATTCGCCAACAGTGGTAGAGAAACTCAGTTTGCTTCTTTCGCTTCAGTCGCCGAATTGTTGCACTTGGTCATGTGTTCGCGGGTGGCGAGTGTCGTTGAAATCGTTCGAATCGCGACGAATGACATTCCTTCTCAATGCGATTCGCCATTAGATGTAGAGAATCAATGTTTGGCTCTTTTCGCTTCCGTCGCAGAATTGTTGCACTTGGTCATGTGTTCGCGGGTGGCGAGTGTCGTTGAAATCGTTCGAATCTCGGCCATTCTGGTGGCATGTCGCTGCGGTTCGCTCTCAGAGCTGGAGAAACTCGGTTTGGCTTCTTTCGCGTCAGTAGCAGAATTGTAGCACTCTGTCATGTGTTCGCGGGTGGCGAGTGTCGTTGAAATCCTTCGAATCGCGACGAATGACATTCCTTCTCAATGCGATTCGCCATTAGATATAGAGAATCAATGTTTGGCTCTTTTCGATTCCGTCGCAGAATTATTGCACTTGGTCATGTGTTCGCGGGTGTGGAGTGTCGTTGAAATCGTTGGAATCTCGGCGATTCTGGTGGGATGCTGCTGCGATTCGCCTTCAGATGTAGAGAAACAATGTTTGGCTTCTTTCGCTTCAGTCGCCGAATTGTTGCACTTGGTCATGTGTTCGCGGGTGGCGAGTGTCGCTGAAATTCTTCGAATCTCGGCGTTTCTGGTGGCATGTCGCTGCGATTCGCCCTTATTGCTGGAGAAACTCGGTTTGGCTTCTTTCTCGTTAGTAGCAGAATTGTAGCACTTGGTCATGTGTTCGCGTCAGGCGAGTGTCGTTGAAATCGTTCGAATCTCGGCGATTCTGGTGGATTGCTGCTGCGATTCGCCAACTGTGGTAGAGAAACTCAGTTTGCTTCTTTCGCTTCAGTCGCCGAATTGTTGCACTTGGTCATGTGTTCGCGGGTGGAGAGTGTCGTTGAAATCGTTCGAATCTCGGCCATTCTGGTGGCATGTCGCTGCGGTTCGCTCTCAGAGCTGGAGAAACTCGGTTTGGCTTCTTTCGCGTCAGTAGCAGAATTGTAGCACTCTGTCATGTGTTCGCGGGTGGCGAGTGTCGTTGAAATCCTTCGAATCGCGACGAATGACATTCCTTCTCAATGCGATTCGCCATTAGATATAGAGAATCAATGTTTGGCTCTTTTCGATTCCGTCGCAGAATTATTGCACTTGGTCATGTGTTCGCGGGTGTGGAGTGTCGTTGAAATCGTTGGAATCTCGGCGATTCTGGTGGGATGCTGTTGCGATTCGCCTTCAGATGTAGAGAAACAATGTTTGGGTTCTTTCGCTTCAGTAGCAGAATTGTTGCACTTGGTCATGTGTTCGCTTGTGGCGAGATTCGTTGAATTTCTTCGAATCTCGGCGTTTCTGGTGGCATGTCGCTGCGATTCGCCCTTATTGCTGGAGAAACTCGGTTTGGCTTCTTTCTCGTTAGTAGCAGAATTGTAGCACTTGGTCATGTGTTCGCGTCAGGCGAGTGTCGTTGAAATCGTTCGAATCTCGGCGATTCTGGTGGATTGCTGCTGCGATTCGCCAACTGTGGTAGAGAAACTCAGTTTGCTTCTTTCGCTTCAGTCGCCGAATTGTTGCACTTGGTCATGTGTTCGCGGGTGGAGAGTGTCGTTGAAATCGTTCGAATCTCGGCCATTCTGGTGGCATGTCGCTGCGGTTCGCTCTCAGAGCTGGAGAAACTCGGTTTGGCTTCTTTCGCGTCAGTAGCAGAATTGTAGCACTCTGTCATGTGTTCGCGGGTGGCGAGTGTCGTTGAAATCCTTCGAATCGCGACGAATGACATTCCTTCTCAATGCGATTCGCCATTAGATATAGAGAATCAATGTTTGGCTCTTTTCGATTCCGTCGCAGAATTATTGCACTTGCTCATGTGTTCGCGGGTGGCGAGTGTCGTTGAAATCGTTCGAATCTCGGAGATTCTGGTGGGATGCTGCTGCGATTCGCCTTCAGATGTAGAGAAACAATGTTTGGCCTCTTTCGCTTCAGTCGCCGAATTGTAGCACTTGGTCATGTGTTCGCGGGTGGGGAGTGTCGTTGAAATCGTTCGAATTTCGGCGATTCTGGTGGGATGCTGCTGCGATTCGCCAACAGTGGTAGAGAAACTCAGTTTGCTTCTTTCGCTTCAGTCGCCGATTTGTTGCACTTGGTCATGTGTTCCCGGGTGGCGAGTGTCGCTGAAATTCTTCAAATCTCGGCGTTTCTGGCGGCATGTCGCTGCGATTCGCCCTCATTGCTGGAGAAACTCGGTTTGGCTTCTTTTGCTTCCGGTACGGAATTGTAGCACTTGGTCATGTGTTCGCGTCAGGCGAGTGTCGCTGAAATTCTTCGAATCTCGGCGATTCTGGTGGCATGTCGCTGCGGTTCGCTCTCAGAGCTGGAGAAACTCGGTTTGGCTTCTTTCGCGTCAGTAGCAGAATTGTAGCACTCTGTCATGTGTTCGCGGGTGGCGAGTGTCGTTGAAATCCTTCGAATCGCGACGAATGACATTCCTTCTCAATGCGATTCGCCATTAGATATAGAGAATCAATGTTTGGCTCTTTTCGATTCCGTCGCAGAATTATTGCACTTGGTCATGTGTTCGCGGGTGTGGAGTGTCGTTGAAATCGTTGGAATCTCGGCGATTCTGGTGGGATGCTGTTGCGATTCGCCTTCAGATGTAGAGAAACAATGTTTGGGTTCTTTCGCTTCAGTAGCAGAATTGTTGCACTTGGTCATGTGTTCGCTTGTGGCGAGATTCGTTGAATTCCTTCGAATCTCGGCGTTTCTGGTGGCATGTCGCTGCGATTCGCCCTCATTGCTGGAGAAACTCGGTTTGGCTTCTTTCTCGTTAGTAGCAGAATTGTAGCACTTGGTCATGTGTTCGCGTCAGGCGAGTGTCGTTGAAATCGTTCGAATCTCCGCGATTCCGGTGGCATGTCGCGCTATTCGCCCTCATAGCTGGAGAAACAATGTTTGGCTCCTTTCGCTTCAGGTACGGAATTGTAGCACTTGGGCATGTGTTCACTGGTGGCGAGTGTCGTTGAAATCGTTCGAATCTTGGCGTTTCTGTTAGCATGTCGCTTCGATTCGCCAACAGTGGTACAGAAACTCAGTTTGGTTTCTTTCGCTTCATTCGCCGAATTGTAGCACTTGGTCATGTGTTCACTGGTGGCGAGTGTCGTGTAAATCGTTCGAATCTCGGCGATTCTTGTGGCATGTCGCTGCGATTCGCCATTAGAGGTGGAGATACTCAGTTTGGCTTCTTTCGCTTCAGTAGCAGAATTGTAGCACTTGGTCATGTGTTCGCGGGTGGCGAGTGTCGTTGAAATCGTTCGAATCTCGGCGATTCTGGTGGCATATCGCTTCGATTCGACATTATCGCTTCGGGTACTTGGTTTCACTTCAGTAGCAGAATTGTTGCGCTTTCAGAAGAACCTTTACTCATGTCAAATCTCTATAATAATTAATGATCCATGGGACATGAATTGGCATTCAGAGAGTATATGCATCAATATTACTAGATTGGATGTGGTACTTGTTTCTTGTTGATGTCTATCATTGGAAATTGTTGTATTGGATTGGCTTGTTCCAGGCCCCTGAAATTCTTTTGGATCTTCCTTTTTTCACGATCTCTATCGTCTGTTTTCACTCGATGGCTGCATTTGATGATTTCCTTTTCGTTTTGACTTCCGTATGAGCTGACGGTAGTGTTGATCGCTGTTAACTTTGAAAAAGAATTAAATATTAGATTGCGGACGTGTCATGTCAATAGTGAAAAAATAAGGGTTTTGGGGTAGTTAGTGATATCAAGTGGCGATTTCGCCCATTTCGATATCACGTGTTGTGGTCGAGCGTTCCTTAATTTTAGGGTATTCCTAACCCTCTGAAAGTTAAATATTTTTGTATTTTTGTTTTGTTTTGTTTTATTATTATTATTATTTTTGTTATTTGACTATCCTAGTTGCTTACTGTCTA